>PYHX02000467.1:75112433-75141687 GCA_004302925.2 Cochliomyia hominivorax
TTCAGATTCTAATTCAATTCTATATCAGTTTTTATGTTTTCGCATTCTAGTTCAGATTCAAAATTGTGAATTCAAGTCCAGTCCTGGCATCAAGGTATGAATTCAGATCTCGTTCATAACTGAAGTTCAGATTCGAGTTCCAATGTTATATTTTAGTCCAGATTTTCAAATATGGACTCCAGTTCTGGTTATAATTCAAATATTAACACAAACAAAATTATAGTTCAGTTTCTAGTTTAGTTTTTTGGTTTGAAATCAAGTTTAGATTTTAATTAAGTTGAAATTCAAATTCTAATCCAGATTAAGTTAAAATTCTAGTTCATATTCTTAATCATTTAAATTTTCCAGATTCCAGTTGTATTTATTGTTCCAAATTCCAGTTCATGTTCAGATTCCATCGCAAATTTTATTTTAACAGATTCTGGATCAGAAACTATTCTAAATTCTGGATAAGAATTTGTTCAGATTCTAGATCAGATTCTTGTTTAGATTTTTATCAGAATCAATTAAGCTTTTAGTTCATATTTTAGTTAAGATTCTATTCAGTTTGTTGTTCAGATTCTAGTTCTTGTTCGGATTTTGTTTTGAGTCTTTTTAAATTCTAGTTCTGGATCTAATTCGGATTTTTAAATAAAATTCTGGTTTAGATTCCCAGTTAATGTTTTCTTGTTTGGATAGAAGAAGCTCATATTTCTGCGTGTTCAGATTCTAGATCAGATTATAGGTTGAAATTTTTCCAGATTTTGGTTCTTCTTCTTAACCTTAATTTAGGTTTTAATTTAGTTCATATTCTTAATCAGATTCTATTTTAGATTGAAGTTCACATTATATTTCTGGTTCAAGTTCAGAGTTTTGTTTAAATTCAAAATATCAAATATATAGTTTAGATTCTTGTTTTGGTTCTAGTAATTCGGATTTCCGTTAAGAAATTTTGTTCAGATTCTAGTTGATATTATAATTCACATTCAAGTTAAGAGTTTGGTTTAAATTTTTTGTTCAGATCTTTGATTCAATTTTAGCTCAGGTTCTTTTAAGATTCAAGTTCAATTTTTATTCCGTACAGATCTTAATTCAAGTTTTAGTTCAGACTCTACATCATAGTTCAATTTTAATTTCAGATTCTTGTTCAGATTCTAGTTCAGATCTGGTACTAGATTAGATTCTTGTTCAGATTATGGAACACATTCTTATTAAAAATATACTTAGTTCAGTTCTAGTACAGAGAGTACAGAGAGATTATAGTCTCAGTCCCGTTTATATAGTTCAGATTTCTATTCAGTTTCAACTACAGATTTTTGTTAAGATTATAATTCAGTTTCTAGTTTAGATTCCTGCTCGGATTCTAGTACTGATTTTTGATAAGTTTATAGTTCAATTCCTTGTTCGGATTAAGTGGCAGATTGTTGTTAATATTTTAGTTCAGTTTCGGGGCCAGATTCTCATTGTGATAATAGTGCGGTTTATAGTTCGAATTCTAGTTAAGTATATAGATTCCTTTATTCTGATTCTGAGTCCTATTCTAGTTCAGATTTACCTTGAGATTATGTTTCAGATTAAAGTTCACATAATTTTCAGCTTCAGATTCTCGTTCAGTTGTAGTTCAGTTTCTAGTTTCAAATTATAGTTCCGATTCTTCTTCAGATTATAATTCAGATTCTTGTTCGGATTATGTCTTAGAATTTTAAGATTCTTGTTCAGATTATAGTCCAGTTTTCCTAGTTCAGATTCCAGTTCAGATTTCAATTCACTTTCAACTTTATATTCTGGAACATTTTGTTTTCTTTGTCAGCCTTAAGATTGAATCCTGTGCTTGTTCTTCCAATTGATCCTATGGATCTTAACTTTGGAAATTATTGCTTCAAAAATTCTTATGCACCGGAAAACCACTTAAGAGACTTATTCATTCGCCTTCTAACACATTTGACTTACACACATTCATATTTATACGATTATACACGACAATGCATAATTCACATAGATAAATTACACAAACACAATCTTATACATCGCTACTGACATTTCAACGGAAGTACTTAATTTTCAAATGATTTCTACATATGTATGTGTATGTGTGTGTTTTCAAAAAAGTGTTAGACTGTTTGAATTTGTGCAATTTACAAAAGCTCAACATGGAGTTAAAGCATAAAGTTGTGTTTACAGCTCAAAAAGACAACAAAAAATAAGCATAAAATATGTAAACATCACAAACAAATAAATGTTATACTGCAGAAAATGAGGTTAAGAACGAATTTTAAATCTTTTTGGTTTTCAGATCCCAGTTCATCGATAATGCAAAATTCAAGTCTTCTTAAAAGTCTCGTTAACTTAAAATTTCCCCTTTTAATTTTCAGATCTGTAGGGTACCGCCAATAACATAAATTAGAATTATGAATGAAGTTACAAAAATTTAAGAATGAATGAATGAATGAATTACATACGCCAACAACAACTGACATAAAACGACAACAAAAATAATTTATATATAATTTTTTTTTATTGTTATTAAAGCAATAACAATGAAATAAAAGAAGCGACGCCACAAGAATCAAAGAAGTGTTACTGAGTCATGAGTTTCAAAAACCCACCAGCAGCAGAATATAGAGAATGAAGAACAAAACCAACAACAACAACAAAATAGATTTTAATCATAATATTATTATGCAAGACATGTAGGAAAATAAAATTCACACTTTTGCTTCAATCAAATGCAGTAACTTCATTCACATCCACATGGATCTTGATTATAAAAGATTTCAGTTCTTTTGTTAGTTTCTTAAATAGAAAAAAATTTTTTAAAATAAGAATTAAAGAAGAACACAAGAAATTGTTAGAAGATAATTATCACTTTATTTAAATATGAAAAATATGTGTGCTAAGATCAATTTGAGGTCATTTATGACGTCGAAGAAATTCAGCAATTTTTATGGTGATTTTTAATGAGTCTACTTCTGATTTTTTTAAGATTCTTGTTCCAATTTTAGATTCTAGTTTGTAATGCAGTTCAGATTCCTGTGCGTTCTTCTCTTCCTCTTCAGATAATTGCCCAAAATTTTGGCTTAGATTCCAGTTAAGCTTTTAGTTCATATTGTAGATCAGATTCTTAAATTTTGGTACAGATTCCTATAAATATTTATCTCAGTTTTTTGTTCAGATTCCAGTTCAAATTCCTGTTCAAGATGTAGTTTATAGTCTTATTCAGAATCTGAACAAAAATCTAAACTAAAACCTGAAATAAAATCTGATTACGAATATAAATTAGTTTCTGAAAGAAAATCTGCACTGGAAAGCAGATTTCGAGTAGAATCTAAACTCCAGTATGAACTGGAAACTGTATTAGAACCTGAGCGATAATCTGAAATATTATACTCAAATATGAACCTGAATCTGAAATTTCGTTTAAATCAAGATTTTGTGACAGAATCAGAACTTGTAACCAAACAAGAATCTGAACACAAACAGTAACTGGAGTAAGATCTGAACAAATATCTGAATTAAAATTGTTCAATAATCTGAAAAAAAATCTGCACTAAAATCTGAAAAACGGTCTGAATAAAATCAGACTTAGAACCTGAACTAGAAACTAAACTATAATCTTAAATTGAGTCTAAATTATAATGTAAACAAGACTCTAAATTAGAATCTGAATTAGAATACGAAACAGTTTCTGAACTAAAATCTGATCTAGAATCTGAACAAAAAAATCAGGTTCCAGTTTCTTTAGATTCCAGTTCAAAATCAAGTTCAAGTTCAAATTCTAGATCAGTTTCTAACTCAAATTCTAATTTAGATTCTAGTTCAGGATCTTGTTTATAGTCTTATTCAGATTCCAGATCAGATTCCAGTTTATAGTCTTCTATATTCCTGTTCAGCATCTATTTCAAATTCTACTTAATATTCTAAATCAGATTCTAATTCAAATTACAGAGAAAAAGTCTTGTTCAAATTCTAGTTCAGATTCCAGATTCTTATTCAGATTCCAGCTCAGGGTTTAGTTCAGATTCTAGTTTAGATTATAGGTTTATGTCTAATTGAGATTTCTGTTTGGCTAGTTCATATTTTATCTCAGATATTATTACATCGGGTCAGATTTTAGTTTAGATTCCAGTTCATATTCTAGTTCAGATTACAGTTCATGTTCAAATTTAGTTTCTACCAAAAATTTTACTTTATTTCAGATTCTGTATCAAATTTCAGACCAGATTCTTGTTCAGATTTTAATTGAGTTTTTTTTTTAAGAAACTAGTTCAAAATCTTTTTTCAAATTCTAGTTTAGATCCTAAATCAGATTCTTATTTGATTTTTGCATAAGTTTTTAGTTCATATTTAAGTTAAAATTCTATTTAGATTCTTGTTCAGATTCTACTTTAAATTCTGGCGCAGAATCTATTCTATTTGTTCAGATTCTAGATCAGATTTTAGTTTAGAATCTGTCTTGTATTCTAATTTAGATTCTATTTAAAATTGTAGTTCAGATTCTATTTCAGAGTCTTGATTACATTTGAGTTCAGATTAAATTTAAAATTTTAGTTTAGATTCTAGTTCAGGTTCTAAGTCTTATTTTATTCAGACCCTTTTTCAGATTTTAGTGGAGATTTTTTTTACAGATTCTGAAAAAATGTTAATTCAGATAATTGTTCAGATCTTACTCCAGTTACTGTTCTTGTTCGGATTCTTGTTTGGTTACAAGTTCTGATTCTCGCACAGAATTTTGATTTAAACTCAATTTCAGATTATGATTCATATTTAAGTGTCCGTAATAAATTCTCGCTCAGGTTCTCATACATTTCCCAGTTCATATTCGAGTTTAGATTCTGCTCAGAATCTTCTTTCCAGTTCAGATTTTAGTTCAGAATCTTAATTATATTCTTAATCAGATACTTTTTCAGGTTCTAGTTGATAATCTGGTTTAGATTTTTATTCAGATTCTATTTACGATTATAACTTACATTCTTTTTAAGATTATAGTTGGGATTCTAGTTCAGATTCTGATTCATATTTGATTGCCTATAATTTTTCAGATTCGCGCTCAGGTTCTCATACAGTTCCCAGTTCATATTCGAGTTTAGATTCTAGATCTAGATTTTAGTGCAGAATCTAGTTTATATTCTTAATCAGATTCTATTTCAGGTCCGAGTCTGGTTTAGATTTTTAATCAGATTCTATTTACGATTAAAGTCTAAATTCTTGTTGCGATTGTAGTTCGAATTCTAATTCAGATTCTTGTTCATTTTTTTATTCAAATTCTTTTCAGTTGCTAATTTAATTTTAATTTGGATTCTAATTCAGAATTTACGTCAAATTCTAGTTTATACTCCAGGTAACATTCTGTTTAACATTCTTGTTTGTTTACAAGTTCTGATTTTACCCCAAATATTTGATTTAAACTCCATTTTAGATTCTAGTTCAGATTATTGAGCCGATAATATTTCAGGTTCGAGTTTAGATTTGAACTCAGATTTTGATTAAAATTAGAGTGTTGAATTTAATAGAAAATCTTGTTCAGATTAATTTTAAGTGCGAATTGAATTCTGCTGGTTCCGTTCTAAAGCTGGACTTGAATTGCTTCATTACGAAGAGGTTATTTTTAACTGCACTTTAATCAACATGAATATTAAACTGTCTGGAGAAATTTAAAATATATAATCCGAGATAAAAATAAAAATAAGTTTATTGTTTTAAAAATATTTTTTATCCTTTAACTCCTTAAGTTTATGACTCTAATGTAGAGCATAAATAATATTCCACTTCATTATCTCTAAAAGGTGAAATCTTTTAGTTGAGATTAAATTTATCGTATATTAAATTTTTAATATTTTAAATGTCAGCGGTAAAGAGGGTATATTAATTTCATTATTCCTTTTGTAACATTAAGAAGGAAGGAACCCCAAAATGTAATATGTTCTTGCATCTAATCAAAATCTAAGGCGATTTAGCTGTGACCGTCTGTCTGTTTTTGACATGTTCACTTCCACAGAGTTCAATGAAATTTGTCCCGAGAATTTGTTATGGTCCCTAGAAGTTTCCTATTAAAAACCAACAAAATTAAACCGATATCTGAGGCGAAGAACTGTCGTAAAATAGACAATTATAAATTGATAAATTGAAATTATCTTTTGCCACAATATAAAGTTGTATGTACTTCATTACCACTCCCAAAAAATATAAAAATCGGTTCAGTAGAAAAGAAGTTATATCCAAAAATATAATTAATTTTATGGCTCTTTAAGTGTTCCGTTTAAATTTTGTATACCTTTGGAAGTATATGTGTGAGTTGAGTGTACAAAACATAACGTTTTTACTTCACACGCATTTGTGGTAGAGGATATTGAAACTTCGGCTTAGCCGAATATAACATTCTTACTTGTTTTAATTACAAACATTTAAACTTTCCCCTCAAACCGACACATGATTAATGTGTTCATTTGCAATTTGGTCATTTCTATGAGAATTCAATTAACTTTATTTGTAAAATAAACATGTTCCATCGCAAAAAAAATCGCTGAAAATCTTTATTAAAATTTGTTACTTTATTTTTATACCCTCCACCATCACAAGTGGTGAAGAGGGTATATAAGCTTTGTCATTCCGTGTGTAACGCTAAGAAGGAATCATCTAAGATCCCATAATGTATATATATATATATTCTTACATCACATCGAATTCTGGGTCTATTAAGCTATGTCCGTCTATCCCAATGTCTATCCATCTGACTGTCCCTATGTCTGTCAGTCTGTCTGTCTGTCTGTCTGTCTGTCAGTCTGTTCATCTGTCTGTTATTGGCACGCTCACATCCATAATAATTGACAGGACTCAATGAAATTTGGACTGAATATTTATTATAGTCCTGGAAAGTTTCATATTTAAACCCAGCAAAATCGGCTCATTATGTGAACAGATATAGACCGATATTTAAGACAACCTCTTAATTAAAGTGAAGAACTTTCATAAAATTATCAATTATTAATCGACAAAGTAGAATAAAATTAATAACAATAAATCACCATAACATCAAACAATATCTACCACATTAGTGTTCTAAAAATCATCAAAATCGGTTCATTAAAAAAAGTTATATCCAAAAATTTGACTAACTTTATGATGACTAATTAAGGTTTCTTTGTTAAATATAAGAAATAAATTTATATATTGTAAGCGTTTGTGAGTGTCTATGTGAGCTTGTATGTACACATGATGTACATGTATAAAACATAATTAATTTATTTCTTAAAGATTTATGGTGGAGGGTATTGAAGATTCGTTATAGCCGAATATAGCATTATCACTTGTTTTCGCTGCTGTAACAATAATATTTATTATTTATGTTATTTTTGAAAATGTATGCATGAATGTGTGTATTCATAATGTTGCATACAACATATATATAAAAATATATAGTCAGTCGATGCCACATTGTGCATAATAAAGTTTTAAGGCAAAATCAGACAAAAAAAATTACTTAAAGTTAAATGTGAAAAAATAACGTTATTAAAATTTAAAAACTGGTCTCGATACCGTGACCTACTAAACTTAAAATTACATGCAAACAAATATATATATACGTATATACATTAATGTTTACAGACATACATTTGAACGTACATCAAAGTACCAAAAAAAAAGATACCAGTTATGTATTCTCGTTTGGTTATACACTCGAAAAATAATGATAAATTGAAAAGATTATTCTAACCTTAAAATCGGAAGAAGATCTAGAATTTTCCTCAATATAAGGAGTGAGATCGACAAGTATGACATATATGTATGCATGTATGTATGTAACGTAACGTTTGTATATAACGTATTGAATATAACGTATAGACTCAAAAATTTTGATGAAATCTTCACAGAATGATGCCAGTAAACCCGAAAGTAACACGAGCTGTAAAAAATTCCGATTAGATCAGAGGGAGTGGAACCCCTTAGCAAAGCTTATATTGATTATCGAATATCTAAAAAAACTATAACAACGAAAGTTCTCAAATTTAGTACCAACTACTTTATCAAGGAACTGTTTTACTGGACAAAACGTTGGACGAATAAAACCAGTATCACCCACACAAAGCGAATATTGAATATCTAAGGATCTATAACAGCGAGAATTCTCAAATTTGACCATAATCACTTTCTCAATAATTTGTTTTAGTGGACAAAACGTACAACGGATAGGACCATAGAAAGAGTTACCACCCATACAAAGCAAATTTAAAAATTAAAAAAATTGCTAATAAAAAATTTACTCAAAATTTTTTTGCCAAAGCGAAGTTTGCCGGGTCAATAGGCAGTCTTGGTAGAAATACCACATTATTGTTCTTGTACCCTTCAAGGGCTTGTTTACCATAGTGACAAAATGCCAAGTGAGGCCAATGATATATAGACACATTAGATGTAAATTTCGATGTTTATAGATCCCGTTGTAGCAAACGATTGGCTTCTTTTGCCAGAACTGCATATTGTTTGCCATACCAAGAACTTTTTGAGAATTGTTGACACCTTTTCAACATTCATTTCACATTCTCTAGAACATTAGCAACATAAAATGTTTGACCAGGAAATTGCCAATTTTTAATTTCAATTTCTGTGCTCTGTTTTTTGCCTTTAAATTTTAAGAAACGTTCCCGTCAGGATTTTTTTGAGCTTTATAATTTTTAAATCTGCATTTGCATTTTTTCATACCAAATAGTCCGAGCTCTGAGCTAAGTGGGCTGCTTTCCTACCGGGTGTGTTGGGAAATCTTTAGAAAATTCTTTCTATTTGTTGGCTTTAAAAACATCATGTGGACCAACCAGATTTTTTATCAACGGACAAGTTCTCCCGCCACTGATTAATAGCATTGGAAACAGTCTGATTGCACCCTTTAATATAGGACCAAGTTGGCTTTTGTTGAAAATGATTTATGAGTGTGGTATTCGTCAGATTTTACTTAAGATCATAGACAAAATTCTATTCCTGATTCTAATTAAATTCTTGCTCAAATTCAAGTTGTGTTCATTATCAGTGGCCATTTCGGTTCATACATTCCCTTGCAATGGGATTCATTTCCATGAGTGTATAATATGTGTTCATTACCGCCCAAAAAAATTTAAAATCCAAAACATGTTAACAGCAGGATTTAGTTTGTTCAAAAAAAATTAAAGTTGTAATTTCTTTCCGGCATTAAATGAATTTGTAAAAATGCATAAAAATCACGACCAAATGCTCTGATTTGCACTCTAAATGTTGAAAAAGACAAGCAAATTGACAAGTTAAGATAAAATAGTTCAACTATTTATGCAGAGAAAACTAAAATTGTAGCAAAATTTTGAAAGAATAAATGATCATGTTGTAGAGTTTTAAATGCACATTTCATTTCTGCGTTTTAAAGAAACTTGAAAATTTTATATAAATGAAGGAAAAAAGCATTTTGATTTTTATCAGTGTAAAAATTTTTGATGTTAGAATAGAGAGTCGCTTACAGCTCTCCTGCATAGCAAACGTTTCTTTGAATCACTTCATATTAAATTCGGTCGATTCTTTGAAGAATCGATCGAATTATGTTCAAGTTAAGGTTCTTGTTCAGATACTATTCAAATTTGTTCAGATTATACTTTCGAATATATGATTCTGATTAGAGTTTAGAATTTAGTTTCAAATTTTCTTTACTTTTTAAATCAGTTTTTGGTTTAGATTTTAGTTCAGACTTTAGTTAGTTTCAACTGTTCTCTGTTAATTCCAGTTACATGTATAAAAGAGTAAAACTCTTCTCTTAAGGGAATTAAGAAATATTGTACCTGAAATTCCAATACAGGTCGATCTCATAGCTCGTTTTATAACTCTTTGCTTTTACGTAAAACTGTCTTTTATTCTTTGCCATGCTTTCGTATATTATTTTCGGGGTCAGAGTTCATTTTCTGGATACTTCCATACATTTTCAGAAACTTATTCAGCTTTCTTTGAAATGAAGATTTTTCAAAGTCTTGAGTAAACTATTTCGACGGATGCCTTTTCTTTGTAGTTCTTGTCTTGAAATTTGTTTTTCTACCTCATAAGTCACCACGATCGTTCAGTTCTTAGGTATTTCGCTTGTTGCACTCAATCTCTAATAGAAATTCCCTATTATGCATGTGCTCTCTGAATTTCGTCCATACCTCTAAGATAAGGAATGGTGGGATTCTCCATGAAAAATCGAGATCTTCGTATTGTGACAGCTGGTCAGTGAAATAGAAAATTTTGCTTCGTTGTCATGGGTGATATCAATTCGATGTAGTGGACTCCATATTCGAAATTTTATCAACCGTCTCATCATTACAAAATGTTATGTGTGGCTCTTGAAGTTTGGGTTTCAGTGCGCTAAAGGACATGGAATTTACCACAGTTATATTTGGCAAATCTCCAACTTTACTAGCAAGATCGTTTGCCATTTTTTTGGTCCAAATAATACTCTCACTGATTAAATTAATTTCCCTTTGAAGATCCATTCGTTTAGTACGTTTCTTCCCACTTATTGTTGCATGTTCCATCCATATCCTTGCAAATGGGCCAGAAGTCGATCCTTGTCTTTAAGAGTTTTTATCTAAATCTCGTAATGAGAGGAAACAATTTTGATATGTCTTTTAAAATTTCTTTTGAAAATCATAAGTAGTAAAATCCGGTTGGTATTTTTTGACGATAAATTCAAAGTCTTTGCATGATCATATGCGATCATACAAAGATAACTGTTCTGAGTTTGATTGCACTGAAGATAGAACCAAAGTTGGAGTACAATATTTAAAGTCTCTGAAAGGATGGAGGAATTGTAATATCTCGAAGATCATGTCGTTTTATCTCCTGGGTGAGAAAAATCTCGGAGTAAAAACTTTTATTATTTCCACAATCTTCTAATTTCCTTTTTTTAGATTTTTATCGAAAATAGAGATCTTTTAAACTTTAACAAATGAAGTGTTCTAGTATTTTTAAGCTATGAACTCCAGAATTTCAGAAATTATCTGGATATCAGAAGGGATTTTTAAAGAACTTCTTGTATAAAGTCTGTTTGAAAGGAGGAATGATTTATTTCTTATTGAATTTGAGGTGTAACGAAAATTCGGATTTCATTATCACAAAGTAGAAATAATCGCTATCGATAAGTCCATAAAAATTTCATTTGAAACACTAATTGAGAATTTCTGTCCGCTTCAAGTTCTGTCCAAATGATTCAAAAGTGAGAAACTTTAGTTCATTTTGATTTTCATTCAGGTGTTTTGCCTTTGGGCTATGAACAGTTACTTAAGTGGCCATCAAAAAAGGGCTTATAAAATGGATTTATAATTGCCAACCAAAAGATGAGGAACTCTTGATCATGTTTTGTGTCGTCTGCCTGATCGGATATTCGTAACCTAAAGGAACCGCTGTGAATTTGAAATCTTTTGTGAAAGCACTGGAACGAATCGAATTAAAGTAGAGGGTTCTTTTCTTTTTAGCGGGAAAATTCTAAAGGGAAAGGATTTTAGCAAAATAAGAACCAACATTAACACTTTCTGTAATACAGAATTATCGTCTCCCATACAACTTGAAGTTCCATATAAATGAATGTAGTTAAAAATCCTCTTACAAAGTAGAACAAAAACATAAAAATAATACAATCACACAAATGTATTTTTCTGCATTAAAGCACACCCCCCCGCCCATCCGAAACAAAATAACAATGACGACAATGTTGAAAAAAAACCAAAAAATCGTGGCTAAAAAAATGATATTTCAGTTATTTGATTACAAACACAAAACAGGCCAAATCGGTTTATCAGCCATCAGAAGAAGTGGCTTTAAAAAAATATATAGAACAGCTACAAAAACAACAAGAGATTTTAGTATATTTTTGCAGTTAACATGTGGTCAATCGATTTAACATTGTTTTTTAAACGTTTGACTTGATTTTTTTTATATGCAATTTGTTTCTTTTTTTTCGATCTTTTAAATTTTTTGGCATTTAATCCGCTTTAAAACAATATTCCGTTAAAAATGTATATGTACATGTGGACATTTGTGTATCTACAAATACATGTACATATGTATGTGTTCACAAGTATTATAGATATTATTTATCAAAGAGGATAACTGAATGAATGGATGAATGGATGACTGAATGAATGGTGGTTAGGAATACATTTGTAGGTTTGGGGCAATGAAAACAACAAAAAACAAATTAAGTACATGTCAAAATTTATGTCGTGGTATTTGTTTATTTTTTCCATAAAATTTCCAGAAAAACTATTGTTTTTAATCACGTAGATTGAATAATCGCTTTAATAAAAGGTTTTGGGTTGTGACTGAAAGAAAGTGGATTGTTCCGAAGCTATAGACTTCATCAAATTAAAAATCTGTTCAGATATCTGAAAAATAGTTTTGAAAGATTTGTTTAAAACTAATTACTTTAGGAGTGAGATTGAAAAAACATTTAACATACATTTTTCATTAAACTTTTAACTGAAGTATCTGTTTTTGAATCACCTTTATAGAACATGTCAATTATCATGTTATCTGATTAAAGTGAGTGGCCAGACTTAATAAATATTTTAATTTGGTCCTTCAAAAAATTCAAAAATCTGCCGTCAAACTGTAGCACCGTGAGAACTTGTTCGTTAAGAGAAATTTTTGTTCAGGTAGAAGAAATAGTCCACATGATATATTTTATAAGCCCAAAAAAGAACACATTTTTACCAAAACAACAAATTACAGCTAATGCAGATTTAAACCATACAAGGCTCAAAAAGTTCCTGACAGGAAAGTGACCAAAAACCGAGCACTGAAATTGAAATCAAATTTTCGAAAGAAATATTTTAGCAGCTTATGTATGTTCTGGCGATTTTTTTCGCAAGCTTCAGTTCAAAAATTTTATGTGGCTGATGTTCAAGGGAATGTTAAGGACTCAAAATTTTCCAAATAGTTCTTGGTTCTTGACAAGCGATATGCCTTTGCGACAAAAGAAACCAAACATTTGTTACAACGTAACAAATTATCAGACTTCATAATATTTCTGACTTGTCGCTTTAGTAAACAAGTCCTTAAATATTTCAGGAACAATAATGTGGTATTGGTAACAAGAGAGGCAAATCTTCCAAACTGTCTGGACCTAAAACCAGTGGAGTGATATTAAGATCTTGTTGAAGGAGAAGTGAAGAGCACAAAATAGGAGTCCAAAATAGTAATAGATTTTAAACGGAGAAGGATTACCTGTTCGAGTAAAACTGACAAAAAGTGTTGGAAGTGTTTCCGAAAAAGATTTAAAATTTTATTTCATTAATACGAATTTGTTAACGATCGCACACCTTTCAAAATTTCCAATAAAATTAATCCGTTTTTACATCAAAATTATCTTGTCTTCAATTTCAATTATTTTCCAAATACTCAGAGAGGTGTTTTCAGTAAATAATGTGCATATTTTATTTAATAATTTGATTTGAACACAAATTGACGTTATTAGTCATGTATGAAATTGTATTATCGTTGATTACAAATTCATTTTTTAGTGGCAAAATAAAAAATTGTAGCAATTTTTTAAAATTCCACTTGTTCAAATTATCTAAAAGTTAATGTACCGATTGGAAAATGAAAAATACCCGTTTTTAAACAATATTGCCACTGTGTGGGGAAAATCGTTTTTAAACAAAATTCAATTAGCTCAAAAACTGAAGCCTACTGAACTTTTCACTACGGGTTTTCCTTTCGTTGGAATCATTCTTTAGTTTACAATTAAAATCTCCCCAAAAAACTATTGTGTTTCCCACATTCTTTAACAAACAAGAACCCTTTTTAAACAGATATAAAAAAATGTTAATGGCGCTGAGTCTTTGTAAAAAAGGGACACTTTGCCCCAACCTCTTGTCTTCTCTTGTTTGAGATGAACTGTTTAGTCTGCTGATAGAATCTAAGCAAACAACCTGATATTTCTTGGAATCTTGATTTAATACCATTTTGTTTGAGAAACACAGAAAGATCAATGATCATAACTGTAATAACAGTCGGTCTTTAGGAGTTTATATTAATAAACATTCCTTTTGAATGAATTCCCTTGGAATGATGGAGGATCAGTGATCATATCTGCATGATAAAATCTAAGCATACAACATTATATTAAATAGTTGATCATTTGGAATCGAGAACGAAATCAAATTCTTTGAATGACGGAGGATCAATGATCATTATCTGTTACGAAAGATTCTTTTAAGAGATTTCATTAATCGTTGTAATTGATCAAATAATTTCTAAAACCATATCAAGCAAAAGAGTTCCTTTCCTCGGTCCTGTTATTTCTTAGAATCTTGATTTAATGACATTCTGTTTGAGTAACACAGGCAGATCAATGATCATATCTGCAATGAGCACAAGAAGTCTTTAAAAAGTGTTAAAAGCATATCAGTCTCGAGAACGAAATCATTTTCTTTGAATGACGGAGGATCAATGATCATATCATTATTCTTTTAAGAGATTTCATTAATCTTAATAACTGATCAAATAACTTCTAAAACCATATCAAATATAAAAGTTTCCTTTCTCGGTTGGCTAATTGAAGTGATCTCTGGAGTCTTCTGGTGATCGTGTAAAAATTAAAGCACTAGGACTTGGGTAAAAGTATACCCTTTTTAATAACATGGGAAGATCAATTATAATATATCCAATAAACACTGTCCTCAACATAAATTCCATATGAGTTTCTTTGTCATAGAAATCTCCAAAATTAAATATTTTCCTGTGAAAGACGGAAGATCAATCAAACTGTGAGCATTTCTTTTAAAAGTTTTCATAAATTATCGTTATTAATCCAATAATTTTGAAAAAAGATCCATATCTCGTTTGGCTAATTGAAGTGATCTCTGAAATCTTTTGTTGATCATGTAGTAGACGAAGTACTTCAACTTCGGTGAAATCAAATGATTTGAAATTATTGCTTAAAACTTTCAAATTAACATGACTCTTGTATAAATCCAGCATAGAATCCAATTCTTCATTCCCATAACTAAGGCCGCTTTATATCCATAATCATTGTCAATCTTACAATATTCCCTCCATTAAGAAATTACTGTACATAAAGAAATTCAACTGATTTTTGCTCTCAAATATAAACGCTTTTCAATTTCCTGATCTTATCTGTAACAAATGTGGTCATAAATTTCAAATACTTAATCTGGCCATTTAAACCTGAGGCAATGGCTGCTTTTTTTCGATAATCACCTTGACAGTGAATAAACCAGATTACATTTTGCACAAAAATTATAGAAATTAACAAATTTAGAAAAACAAAAACTTTATTTATTTGTTTCACGTTTATTTTTATTATTTAATATACATTTTTTTTCTACAAATTTCTGGTGGCATTTAAGTGTGTGAAGTTAGCTACGACAGTTAGCTACTTTTTTTAAAATTCTGTTAATTAACATTTCTCTTGCTCAGAGAGTGAAAAGTTAACAGAATTCAATTTTAATAACATTTTTGGAAATGTTAATGACGTATACTTAATAGAACCAATGCGTAACGACTTTTGAAAATTTTTGTTCTTATATTTTAATAATATTTTTACAATTTTTTAATATAGTTATAAACAATATAAAGGAACCTACTAATATCAAGGATCTTACATATAATATCAAAAATAAACCAAAACTAAAGAAGGTGCTGTAATGGAGCCTAACATGAAGGAATGCTGTAATCTTGGTATCAAAATATGGGCCAAACAAAAAAAGGTGCGCTATTGGGGCCTAGTACGAAGGAAAGCTACACTCCTATAGAATTCAGAACAGAAGAGAATATTGAAAATTAATCATGATTTTGAGAAAAAGAACTTTGAAAATTTTCAAAATTTCTGTATTTTTACATAAGGGTCCAAATTGGTATCAAAATATGGGCCAAACGAAAAAAGGTGCGCCTTTGGGGCCTAGTACGAGGGAAAGCTATAAACCTATAGAATTCAGAACAGAAAAGAGAAAATTGAAAATTAATCATGATTTTGAGAAATTGAACTTTGAAAATTTTCAAAATTTCAATATTTCATATAAGGGTCCAAATTAGTATCAAAATATGGGCCAAACGAAAAAAGGTGCGCTATTGGGGCCTAGTACGAAGGAAAGCTACGCTCCTATAGAATTCAGAACAGAAAAGAGATTATTGAAAATTAATCATGATTTTGAGAAAAAGAAGTTTGAAAATTTTCAAAATTTTTATATTTTTATATGAGGGCCCAAATTGGTATCAAAATTTGGGCCAAACGAAAAAAGGTGCGCTATTGGGGCCTAGTGCGAAGGAAAGCTACACTCCTATAGAATTCAGAACAGAAAAGAGAATATTGAAAATTAATCATGATTTTGAGAAAAAGAAGTTTGAAAATTTTCAAAATTTCTATATTTCATATAAGGGTCCAAATTGGTATCAAAATATGGGCCAAACGAAAAAAGGTGCGCTATAGGGGCCTAGTACGAAGGAAAGCTACGCTCCTATAGAATTCAGAACAGAAAAGAGATTATTGAAAATTAATCATGATTTTGAGAAAAAGAAGTTTGAAAATTTTCAAAATTTATATGAAATATAGAAATTTTGAAAATTTTCAAAGTTCTTTTTCTCAAAATCATGATTAATTTTTAATATCCTCTTTTCTGTCCCGAATTCTATAGGAGTGTAGCTTTCCCTCGTACTAGGCCCCAAAGGCGCACCTTTTTCGTTTGGCCCATATTTTGATACCAATTTGGACCCTTATGTAAAAATACAGAAATTTTGAAAATTTTCGAAGTTCTTTTTCTCAAAATCATGATTAATTTTTAATATTCACTTTTCTGCCCTGAATTCCATAGAAGTGTAGCTTTCCTCCGTACTAGGCCCCAATAGCGCACCTTTTTTCGTTTGGCCCATATTTTGATACCAATTTGGATCCTTATATGAAATATTGACATTTTGAAAATTTTCAAAGTTCTTTTTCTCAAAATCATGATTAATTTTCAATATTCTCTTTTCTGTTCTGAATTCTATAGAAGTGTAGCTTTCCTTCGTACTAGGCCCCAATAGCGCACCTTTTTTTGTTTGGCCCATATTTTGATACCAAGATTACAGCATTCCTTCATGTTAGGCTCCATTACAGCACCTTCTTTAGTTTTGGTTTATTTTTGATATTATATGTAAGATCCTTGATATTAGTAGGTTCCTTTATATTGTTTATAACTATATTAAAAAATTGTAAAAATATTATTAAAATATAAGAACAAAAATTTTCAAAAGTCGTTACGCATTGGTTCTATTAAGTATACGTCATTAACATTTCCAAAAATGTTATTAAAATTGAATTCTGTTAACTTTTCACTCTCTGAGCAAGAGAAATGTTAATTAACAGAATTTTGAAAAAAGTAGCTAACTGTCGTAGCTAACTTCACACACTTGTGGCATTTTAACTGTAATTTTCAAATACCGGTAACCGGTTGAGATCATATTTTTTTTTTGCAACAACAATGTTTTCCTTACCACAATCATAATGTAGACTGACTGGTAAATTAAAGAAAAAACTGGTCAATGTCGCACGCAACATAAGGAAAACAAAAATACATATATATGTACAACATACATACATACATACATACATACATACATACATACATACATACATACATACATACATACATACATACATACATACACATATACACATTAGCGCTACACTTGTTATTGAAAATTATTATTTGTTTGGTTTAAAGCTCGTGGCAAGTATGTGTTTATTACGTATGCTTGAGTGTGTGTGTGTGTGAGTATGGGTATAAATGTGTGTTTGTTTAATAAATATTTTAAATCCCCGTTAAACAGGTTGAACTTTTTTCTTTCATACATTTTTTTTACAAAGAATGAATGTCTCGCTTGTTACACCAAACAATTTAAAGTTGAACCAGTTAAAACTCATATAAAGCAGGTTGTTGATTTCTGATGTTTAAAAATAAATAGCTAACGGCCAGGGAATCCGTAGTATGTATTACGAACACACCTCTATAAGTATTAGGGAAGTAACTAAGTTGGCTGAACTATTGATCACACAAATCATTTTTTCCCTTTGATTGTGAGCGAGTTCACTTGTAAGATTTCAACTTGATTTTAACAAGTTTATAAACATAACGAGAATATACTAGAGTATATCCACTGTCTAATTTTAATATAACGTTAATAGAGTGTTAAAGTTTTGACAACATGGCACCGAGTGTTATATTAAAGAATCACTTTTCCGGCCGGTGCAAGAGTTAGTGCAATTCTTAGCTTATTCGCAGCCATCGAATATTGTAATGTTTTCCAATAATGTTTCAGTTAGTTTAAATATATATACTCTCTCTTTAAACGCTTAAAATAACCCCAGTACCAATTAGTTCCTTTATTTCTACAAACGTCAAGATCTGTTAAAGAGACCTTTTCCGTAGATGTTTTTAAAATACAAAAAAATCGCTTTACATACTCTGAGTGAAGAAGAAAGCAATTTCCTTTGAGTCACTTTTAAAGCACTCAAACGCTTACCAAATAATTCTCAAAGGTCAAAAAAGCTATTTCTGCATTTTTAAATAATTTTGATCCTGTTTTATCGTTGTGCAATTATGCGAGAATTTTGGTACAATTTTTGGACGATCCTAAACTCACAACAGTGAACATTAAAATCACCATCTTGAGATACATTTATTTCTGTCTAAGAATATCTCTGATGTTTTTTGTTTTCTACAACCTTTGTGAGGACAATGGTAATCATACCTAAACTACCGCATTCTCTTGCATTTCTTATATCTAAATCATTTTCTAAGTATCCAAACTAAATCAAGCAATTTTAGCGTTCTTACAATGAGATAAAGCAATTTTCTCCCCTACAGAATTTTTAAGAGATTTTATGAGTTCCCAGGAGGAGAGTAAAACTAACATAAATATTGCGCTCATATTCAGAGCATTAAACATTTGTTTATCCTTCTTTTCAATGAAAGATAACATGTTTCTCCTTTAACGAAATTAGCGGATCATTTTTTAAAACTAAAGCAATTTTTGCGCTCTTAAATATTTTTGAACCTGCAATGCGATCAAGCAATTTTAGCGTTCTTACAATGAGATAAAGCAATTTTCTCCCCTACAGAATTTTTAAGAGATTTTATGAGTTCCCAGGAGGAGAGTAAAACTAACATAAATATTGCGCTCATATTCAGAGCATTAAACATTTGTTTATCCTTCTTTTCAATGGAAGATACCATGTTTCTCCTTTAACGAAATTAGCGGATCATTTTCTAAAACTAAAGCAATTTTCGCGCCCTTAAATATTTTTGAACCTGCAATGCGATAAATAAATTACTTCCTTTCCACCTTTAATTGACTTCTTGAGTTTGAGTAGAACTTTATCTAATAATTCTTTTGATTTTGATATTGCACTTTCTTACAGGGAATAATGACCAAAAAATAAAATCACCATGAAACTACCGCTTTTAATGAGTCTGGTCAAAATCACAATATTGGGTTCAGCACTCCTAAATCAGTGTATTAAACATTTGTTTTTCCTTGGGAAATATCGGACAAAGTAAAATCGTCTTCATTGTGACCACGAAGCTATTGTTTCTCTTGGGTTCAGTTTGAATCAACACTTTGGATTCATTCAGCATATAAAACATTTGTTTCTCCTTTTTTCAGTAAGTTACCGGAAATTTCACAGATTTTCACAAAAATTCCATTCATTCAAATTATCATTCATTAGAAACTTAGTTATCCACCCAATACTTATTAGTATTTTACATGATTTTACTGTCAAACTCTCTTCTTTCTTCATGCTTTTCCATTTTTCTTATTATTTTGTTTGTTTAAAAGTGCTGACTGTAATGGAATGCATGTGACCAGCTAAGCTATCTGGCCGATTAGTTTCTTTATTGACTGACTCTCTCGGTCTGACAAACAAGACAGTCAACATGACAATTGAAATTGTATTTTGTGTAGTTGTAATTGTTGTTATTTAATACTTTACCTTATTATTACTACAACTGTCAATTACAACAAGTTTTATAATATTTAATTATGTTTCCTTTTTTTCGTCTATTCGTCAGACAATCAAAGTTTACCACACATAACAAGCTTTATGAAGAAAATCAATAACAAAAACAAAAAAAAAAAAAACATGTGAAAATGTTGTTTAACTCCTTTTTCTCTCAGTTTTATCTTCTGAAACGATTGAGTTGTCAATGTCGAAAGTGCAGTGAACTTGATTTATTGTCAAATCATTTAATTGAAAGATGAATAAATTCACATGGTATTTTTTCTACAATTAATTAATGTTTAAATACATTTAAACTTCCCAGTTAAAAGGAATTTAAGACGATTTAGTAATTATTTGTCGATTGTCTGGGAAAAATAAGGAGAAAAACCGGTGTCATCTTTGATTTTTTTATTAACCAAATTTATTTGGTGAAGACTTTAAGTTCAGTGTATTAAATTGGATTATTATTTTTTAAGAAGTTTATAAATTCTTTACAAAATATTAATTTTTGCTACTTTTAAATATTCTATAAAATAGAATATACTTGATACGATTTTACGGTTTGCATCCAGATTCTAATGGCCTTAAGAGATCTTAACCCGCCTTTTTCATTAAATACTATTAATTCTCTGTAAAACGTGTCATTTATTATGTTTAATGTCAAACAAGTGAAAAATATTTTTAATCTTATTAAAATGAGTCACCAGAACAAAGTGCGTACTAAAATAATCAAATATTTTCAAAAAAAAAAAAAAAAAAACTCGACTTAGTCCTACAAAAAGTTGTCCAAGCATTCAAGATTTGCCGTCAAACTGTTTCCAATGCTATTAAACAGTACTGGGAGTTCTTTTCCCTCGATAGAAAGTCTGGTTCAGTTAGAAGAATTAGTCCACATACTGTTTCTAAAGACAACAAATAAAAAAAACATTTTCAAAAGAGCTGCTAACATATCCGGTTGGAAAGCAGCTCTGTTAGTTCAGTGCTCGGACTATTTTATACGAAAAGTTAAAACGCATGCAGGTTTTAAAACAAACATGGCTCAAAAAATTCCTGGCAAAATGCTGCTAAAAATATAGAGGTCAAAAACATATCTCGTATGTCCTTGCAGATCTTTCACAAGATTTGGCAAACAATAAACAGTTGCGGCAAAATAAAAAAATCTATAAATAAAATAAATAAAGAAAATGGCATTTTGTCACTTTGGTAAACAAGCTCTGACTTATGAAAGCAAAATAATGTGGTATTTATACCAATAGAGGCAAATCCTTCAAACTGACCCGAGCAAAGACCAGTGTTGAAGTACTGGGTTCATGAAGAATTGAAGAACACAAAAAAGTATCCTAAAGTGCAGTAGATTTTAAACAGAGGTGGACCAGTCCAGCAAAGTGACAGAAAGCACTAAAAAACAACGTAAATGAAAGAAGGTTCAAAAATTTATCACTAATGATAAAAAATATAAAATATATGCATATATTTCCTTTGTAAATCGTAATAAATAATTAAATAAAAAAGTAAAACTATAATTTTTCTTCACATATATGTCTGTTAAGAATTTGTCCATTTCTCTCCTCATATAAACAATGGTATAGAAATTAATATGGACTATAATCTAGACTATAGTGTAGATTATAATATATTGTATAGAACGGTCTAAGTCAATGAAAAATACTATAGTGTTGATTATAATATAGACTATAGTTTGAAGAAAATTCTATATATTTTCATTTCCCAAGGAAATTTAATATTATTAAGAAACTTAAAACATTTTTAGTTAATATAAAACAATTTAATAAAATTACATTACTTACATTTATCAATTCAAAATGGCGTATTTTAATAATTTCCAAATTACAACTATTTTTAAAATATTTTCCAAAAAAAATCGCACTTTAAAGTCAACAATCTGGCAACATTTCTTTTACATTTACATGAAATGCAAACATACTTGTATACATATGTTTATATACATTTAGTTTGTTTACATAATTTTGTCACTTGTACTTTTTTTATTATTTAACACAAATTAGTTGAAAATTAAACAAAAGAAGAAAAGCAAAAGTTTTTATACCCTACACCACCGTAGGTGATTGGAGTTGGTAGAATATTACGTTCAAACAATGTTTAAGTATACCGTCCGTCGTAAACGTTGTGAATACTCTAGAGCTTGCTGTTATTGCGATATCTTAATGAAATACTATTACTTTTGGCTCAAGGAAGAATGCTATTGAAATTGGCCATGTTCGTTCCAATGTTTCAGGTACCTCCCATTACTCATAAATAATAAGTCTTGTGATACTCTAACACGATTTGCCAAATTATGCAAGGTCTCGTTGGTCCCATACAAGCCCCTTTCTAAATATAAATCTCAAATATAAGTTAATATTGTAATAATAATTGTTCAAATTAAGATAAATATAAACAAAAATCGATGTACAGAATTATGCGAGGTTCGGTCTATAATGTCTTCTAGCTGCCATTTAATTCCTCATTTAATATTGTGATTATTGTGAAACTAACATATATATACTATATAGTTATCTACTTCACACTTAAGAATAAATCAGAAACTAAAATTATACGAGGATCATTCATAAATTTTTTGTGACTGCCATTTATAATCAACATTGTGGTGTAGGATAATACAAAGTCGGGTTAGACCGACTATAGCATTCTTACTTGTTTATTTATTGGAATTTCTTTATATTTTCTTTTATGTTGCAATTTCTAACAAATCTTATTTATTTGTTTACTATTTTTACTCACACTCACACAAACACATATTCTGCATTTTGTTATTGCATATATTTTGCTAACAACATTGTTGTTGTTGATATTTTTTAACACTCTTAGAATGACTTTGCTTAACCAAAAAAAAAACTACAACAAAACTGCCATGAATTATTTGGAAGACTTATTTTTTGCAAAAAATGCTTTTTTTAATATTAATACATTGATTTATATGATTATTGCACTTTTTATTTAATATAAATAACATTCAACAATATTATTTAAACAAATTCAAACACTTAAACGAACCACACACAATTATACTTACGAACGACCCGAGAAATGTAAAGAATTGAAAAAAACTGAAATTTCTTTATTAATTTCTTGAAATATAATAATTTTCCTATAGAATTAGACTTAAACACTATTATTTTATAAATATTAAAACAATTTAACACTAATAATTTAATTTATGTACCACTTTTTTATTTTAATTTTACTTCTAATAAGAAAACGACACGCACCGCCTAAAATCCGATAAGAAACTAAAAAACAATAACAATTCAACGTGGTAAACAAATGAAGGATGAGCAAAGAAAGTAACAACAAAAATGTAAAGACAGTTATTAATGATATGATTAATAAGCAGTGTTGCCTTTCTAGAGGATTTTTTTTTTTTTGATAATTTTATTCTATATTTTAATGGAGGATATTTTATTGATAAATGGAGGAAATTAATATTAATTAAAATAATATTTATGGCGTTTAAAAACTATATTATTTATACATACTATTTTTTTAATTAACATGTACATTTAAGTAGTGAGATTGAAAGACTATTAACATATTCCGGAAGTATTAGTTAAATGTTTTTGAATGTAATTATCATTTAATAATATGTCAGTTACTATTCAAGGAGTAATATCGAATAATTCTTAACAAACGTTTTCCATAAGAACTCTTAACCCGAGCGTTATTTGATTTTCTTTTTGCTTTTAAAATTACTGACCAGAAAAGTGTGCACTCAAATTTTTTAATAATTTTCAACAAATCCCGAGTATCTTCCGTCAAACTGTTTCCTATGTTATAAAACAGTGCCGGGAAAACTTGTACGTTGTTAGAAACCTGGTTCAGTTAGAAGGAATGGTCCACATGATCTTTTTTCAAAAGAGGTCCCATAACATTGCGTATAAAAGCAGCCCGATTAGTCTAATGCTAAGAGTTAAAGCTAATGCAGGTTTAAAAACTTGCGAAGCGCAAAAAGTTCTCGACAGGAACGTTGAATTTAGTGTCCAAAAACAAAGCAAGGAAATTGAATTCAAGTTTTCTAAAAATATTTTTGCTGCTTAATGGCAGGCGACACGTATGTTTTGGCAGGTATTTCACAACTTCCTGGTTAAAAAATGCATATTGCTGAGGCTCGTGGCTATGTCAAGGAATGTTTAAGACCCTTAAATAGTCAAAATTTCCCAAGAAGCAACATGCAACTGCGGCAAAAGAAGCCAATCATTTGTTTGTCGTAATGGTAAACAAGCATTTGAGTGGTACAAAAACAATTACCCGAAGCTAAGGTTAGTAGAGAGATATTGGGCTCTTATTAACAGAAAATTTAGGAGCACAAAAAGCTGTATAAAAGTGTGGTAAATTTTAACGGAAAGGAAATACAAATTTTCGAAAACTTCTCTACAAGATAATTGAAAGTCTAGCAAAATCAAAACCAATTGTAGCACCTTAAAGTAAATAATTGTTTAAAGGTAGATAAGTAAAACACTAGAAATATAAACAGGCAATTCTAATTCAGTCTTTACTTATTGATTGAATTTGTTTATATTTTTTTGAATTTTCATTTTTATTGTCGTAATTTTGTTAATATTCATTATTTACTTAATTGGGGTTCTGTGTAAAATCCGCAGAAGCGATAAAAATCGTAATTCTTATCAGTTATGTTGAAAGGTTACTAAAACTAATCACCTTTTTCATTATCAATACTCGAAATACAAATTTTCTTAATTGTAGAATTCTGTTTTCTTTAAATTTACATTAAAAACTATATGTTGTTTATGACTTTATCAATATTTACTAATTAATCCATTAAATTTGGAGCGTAACCGTTTACTGATAAAACAAATACACAAAACTGATAAGAATAAATGCAATACAGTGGGTGACAAAACTACTTTTAATTATTGACAATTTAAGAGTTATTATTCAAATGCTTGAGATTTTTAAACATATGAAATATCGTATAATCTATACTCTAGATTATACGATAATCATTTTGTTTCATAAACCTTTCTATAATGTGGTTTATAATCCAGATTGTTGGCAGGACTTTAATAGAATCTTTTGTCAGTTCTTTAATTCAGATAGCATTCTGTTTTTCAACACTTTGGTCTATTTTATTAAAGAGATTATTATATAAGCGATTTATTTAAATTAAAAAACGCTCTCTAGGTAACACTTAAATTTAGCATTT
The DNA here is from genome assembly GCA_004302925.2 of Cochliomyia hominivorax. Taxonomy (NCBI): domain Eukaryota; kingdom Metazoa; phylum Arthropoda; class Insecta; order Diptera; family Calliphoridae; genus Cochliomyia; species Cochliomyia hominivorax. The sequence goes on from PYHX02000467.1 coordinate 75,137,600, forward strand.
GGCAATTCTCAGGTTAAAATAACGGTTGAAATTATAATGTTACCAGATGTAATTTTTCAAAATTACTAGAGTTTATAATTAAGCAAGAAAATATTATATAAAATCGTAACGTTAACCCATAACTGATCATTGTAATATTTTTGTACCAAATTTATTTATTTTCTCAAATTATTTTTCATTTGTCACCACTGTTCGTCGTAATAAAAATTACCAAAATGTAAATGTACTTCATTTAAGGGGAAGTAAAAAATAGGCATTTTACTTACATACGTACGCACATAAATGTTTGTATGTGTTTTATCAATCTGTGTACATATTTATAGATTAGAATTAATTTCAAATTCTAAGAGCAACAAAAAATATGTATCACTGCCAACCAAAGATTAATGTGGGGGAAAAATAAATTCTTTTCAAAGACAAAAATATCTGGGATTTACTTAGTTTTAGATTAAGTCTCGTTGCGACGAGACGTAAGTTTTTATTTTAATATTGAATACAAAATTTTGAGTTAATTAAAATTTAGTCTTTGTTCTTGTTTCTTTTATTTTGAGATTAAATTCAAGATTTTATAATTTGTTTTTGCAAAAATGAAAAAAATCCATTGTTTTATTATCGTTGATATACTTTTGTGCAATTGTGATTAATTTAATTATTGGTGTCAATGTGAGTTTCAAAAAAAAAAATAAATAAAATTAAAATGAACAAAAGAAATTGTATATTAATTAAATATTTAATTAAAATAATAAGAAAAATTATAATAAAATAGAATTAATTTTTCTGTTTTACAAATATTTAAGAAATTAATCTTATTGCACCCTCCACCACCACAAGTGCTGATGAAGAAATTAACTCAGACCCCATAATTTATACATATTTTTGTATCAAAATCTGAGCCGATTTATCTATGTTCGTCCATCTGTCTGTTTTTAACACGCTCACATCCACATCAATGAAATTTGGCCTAAATGTTTGTTACAGTCCTAAGAAATTTAATATTTAAAACCAGCAAAATCGGGTTAGTATATTAAAAATATAGACCGATATCTGAGGAAACCTCTCAGTTCAAGCGTAAAACTTTCACTAAATTTTCAATTATTTATCGACAAATTAGAATGAAATTACGGCATAATATTAAATTATATATACTTCATTCTTTCAAAAAATTTCAAAATCGGTTCAGAAGAATAAAAGTCATAGCAAAAAATATAACTAATTAAAAATAGTTTTTTTTATTTTAAAACTAATAAGAAATTTAAAAAGAAAGCTTTTTATGAAATTCGTATTACAATAAAAAAATTGTGTTCACACCCTACTTCATTATAAATGAATCCGTCCGTCTGGCAGAACAACAGTGTTCCAAAATAAATAAATAAATAAATAATTATTATTATATTAATTATTAATTAAGTCAAGACGAGTTTATGTATTGAGTATGATCCACATATATTTAACATTAGTGGTTTCATAGGTTCCTAAACTTGGATACCTTGGTATACAGAAATATCGTTATATTCTTAAACGATTTTGAAGATATTTTATATGATTAGATTCTGTTAGTCAGGACTTTCAGAAAAAACTCTCATATTCAGTCATTTTAATTTTGTCTATCAGCCCATCTGACAGACCCACAATGTTTTCATTAAATATTAAATAAAAATAAATCTATAACTTTCAAGCAATTTTTAGCCCTAAAGTATGCAATGAAATTTATTATAAAAGACTTTTATATATAGTAGTAATTACTATACATTGATATAAATTATGGCTTTTTTAGGTTTTCATATGACCAAACTTATAATCGAAACTTAAGTACTTGTAGTAAATATGTTTTGATGAACATTTTAGTCTCAATAGATTTTTTTTGGTAAAGACATTTTAGGTTAAGTACGGACTTTTATAAAAGTTGGTAGAATCTCTGTGTCTAATTTTATAAAAAAATATTTACTAATAAAAGTTTTATTTCAAAATAAAATTAAATAATCTGCACAAAAATATAAATTGAACTTTAGTTCAGCAAATTTTAGCCACAAAGTATGCAACGAATTTATTGCAAAGAATTTTAGGTATTTTTGAATAGTAGACATAATTTCCAATACATTGATATATATAATGGCTATTTTGAAGCTTTCCATGTTTCCAAATTTATAATCGAAACTTTGATACTTTAAGTATGTATTTTTTTCAATGAAAATTTAAATCTGATAAGATATTTAAATTGAAAATATATATAATTATAAATAAAGTTCGTTTTAGGGACAGTATGAACTTTTATGACAGTTGGTTAGCATCTCTAGGCCATTTTTTATAAAATATTTTATAATAAAAGTTATTTTGAAAATTGAAATTGAATAACTGACTGCAATTTCAACCCTGACTTGCCATATAAGTATGCAATGAAATTTGTTAAGAATTGTGTATATTTTTGAAAAGCAGACATAATTTCCTTCACACGATTATAATATGATTATTTTTAAGCTTTCCATATGACCATTTGTAAGCGGAACTTACTACTTTTAGTAATTTTTAATAAAGATTTTAGTGTCAGATTATATTTTTTGATTCCAAGAGACTGGGCTGCTTTTCATGAAATAAGTTGAGGGCTTAAAAACCCTTTAACGCTGCTAAATATAAAGTTTTCAACTAGTTTATTGCATTATTAATTTTATTTTTCTTCTCTCAAGTCCTCATCGATCGGAAGATGTCCCAAAAAAGCTGCAAGTAGAAATTTTCTATGAAACCTTATGTCCCGACAGTATGCGTTTTATACGCAATCAGATTTATACCTTTATGAAAACTAATGAAATGCTACAATATACCGATCTCGAATTTATACCTATGGAAAAGTTGGGGTACGTGTTCAAAAAAAAATTTATAAAAATATTTAAAAAAAAAATAATCCTTCTAAAGGTTTGGACCGATCCAATACCAATATAACAAATCTCTATTGTCAACATGGCATCGGGAATGTGAATTAAATGCTTTACATGCCTGTATTGTGGAGAACAATAAAAATAGAAGAACAATTGGAAATGTTTAATTGTTTGCTGCGCAATTTGGGCACCGATGTGGATGAGGTACTATATTATATATTAAATATTTATACATAATGATGTATAATTCTTTACTTACATTTTAGTGTGCAAAAAATTTAAATATTGATGTGAGTGCGGCGAAAAATTGTAAAAATACCCGTGAAACAAGGGACATATTGAAAAAATATGGCGATAAAACAGATGAGATAGAAATATCATTTGTACCCTTCTATAGCTCTGGTGGGGTAAGTTGTTTTACTGTTATTGATAAAGAAAAAGTTTTCTACTTAAAATATTTCATTTTATTTTATTTTATTTCTTTTTCTTCATGGTAAAAAGGTATTTTGATCCTGGAAGCAACGTTCGATTTTGTATGAATTTCTCTTCTAGAGTATTTGTCGTAAATATAAGCAAAAATTTGGCATAAATTTAGAAAAATGTTAATAAAAAGTATTCTGGTTTGAAAAATGAACAATTTTTTTTATTTAGTTGAAAATTAATGACCAAAAATATTACAATTTTAAATATTTTTTATTTAACTCTCAGTGTTGAATAAATTACAACTTTTTTTACGAAAAATCTTTGGCATACTTTTAGGGACATTTTTAATTTAATTTTAATTTTATTCTTCGTAAGATCGGATCTTTAAAGAGTTTAAATTTTATTTTTTTAAAACTGTTTTATTTTTCTTATCGCTCTTTGAATCAGTTTTAATCAAAAGATAAATTTAAATCAAAGATAAATTTAAAAAGAGCAAAATCCAAATAGAGTTTAAACATGAATAATTCGCCAAATTGCTTTGAAGTCGTGTGTAGCAATGAAAATATTTTTTTTTTAAGCTGAAAAAAGGATGTTTGTATGTTAACAACCTTTGTTTACTTTTGTTATATGAATTTTTGTGTATTTTTGTTATGGCAAGAACTTTGTTTGTGTGCTTGTACATTTTTTTTATATTTTTCTTTGGAGCGAGTTAAAAAAAAATAATCTTCTTTTCTATTCTTTAACTGAAAAAAGAGTAAAATGAAATGATTGAAAAAAGTTAAGAAAAAAATTTTA
>PYHX02000467.1:75141787-75176749 GCA_004302925.2 Cochliomyia hominivorax
AGAAAATGAGATGAGAGTTTATATCAAGTTACTCACCCTACGGACACACCTAAATTGCATTGGAAGGACCAGTGATGACTTCGTAATTGTCCGGATTTTCGAAATTCCTTATTGAACAAGCTTTTTTTCTTTGATTTCTCTCTTAAAATGAATCTATATAAAAGCAGGCAAAAACAGAAATCTATAGTATTTTTTCAATTATTCTCTACTTCTCCAAAACACTGTGCAACACTGATATGGCAGGTTGTCGTCAGGCATTCATGTCAGAGAGGGCATGATAATGTTTTGTAGGGATTCATGGTAAAATACATGTGAAATGAAAGTGAAGGTGGAAATATGTGTTTTTAGGTCATCACTAGGTACTCACTCACACACTCTGACTCACTCTTTCATACTTGTTTATGAAAATAATGTGGTAAAACACAGTTAAAGCGTCAGCTGCAACTGCAACATAAACTCTGTAAAACAGTTACTGAAAATACAGAATTTAACTGAATACAATTCTGAACAATGGGAAAAAATATTATCAACATCCTTGTGGCAAGATAAAACCAAACAACAAAAACAATAACAAAAACAGGAATAAGGATGCAAGAGTCGAGCAGATGCAGCAGCAACTGTAGCAATGGAAGGAAGACAGTGTTTTAACAAACAAAGAAATAAAAACAAAAAACTCACAAATGAAATGAATTTAGTACAAGTGCTAGAAGGTAGCAACAAAAATATCGCATAGAAATATTCCCATATATAAAAGAGGAAAAAAAGGAGCCTACATTTAATACAAGGATTTTTTTAGAGGATGGATGCATGATGATGATGACGACGATGATAAACTGTTGAAAAAAAACAAGTAATAATATTTTTCTATATGAAGAAGGAAGAAAAACAGCCACTTGAAATTGTTGCAACAAAAATTTTTTTTAACAAAACGGAAGGAAGCCAACAACTCGGTAACGTTAGCAGCAGTTCACTTACTTACTTATTTACTTAAGAGACCAGAGAGAGTAAGAGAGAGAGAGACAGTGGCAAGGGAGTACAGCAACAAATATCTAAATAAAAATAATATTACACTTGTCTAATGTTGGCAATATGTTCTTTATAAAAGTCCTTTTGTACTGATGTTTGTACATTTTGGCATCACATGTAATTAAATCGCAATCAATAATTATAACAACAACAAAAAAAGAAGGAACATTTTTTCCCACATATTGGAGAGAAAAAATGGCACAACTGCGGTAAAGATTTTTGCGCAATTTATGTTATTACCGACCAGTGACATCAATGTCCCCCTTTTTTTGAAAAGGAAGGAATTTGGGAAAATGTGAATAATTGTACAGTGGGTTAGATGTCAGTGAGGCAAAACTATAAATTTTAGGTTTTAAACGTGATGTAGGAGTTTCATTCATAGAAATCTCACTGAGTTAATTTGTATGCGAAGAAATTATCTAAGACATATCCAGACGGATAACTAACATTTTGATTAAGTCTATCGCCTATTTCGAGATTTCGAGGAAGTCGTATTAAGAGAATTCCCGGATTACAGGCGATATTTGCAGAACTGGAAAATACTAACATGTGAAACACTGTGAGTATAACAAGTAACGCCAAGTTTTCTTTTCTTTATGTATACAAAACCCATCTTCAGATGGAAACATATATCAATGGACTAGGAAATAACACTGAAAACAATTGAGAAATCTCTGCATATTTCGACTCATTTCCTAAAGGACCACGAGAATGGTTAAGTTTTCATATGATTCTCAGATTAAGCCAATTTTAAGAAGTTAGAAGCTAAAACAATCCGTGAGTTACATACATTGCGAAACATATAAATATGAGAAATCAAACGCAGTGTAGAAGTTTCTTTGTAACGAAATCCCAACCTTTAAATCCACCACGCAGCCGCCAAAAAAAGGTTATTGAATTTAAAGGTCAATAAGATAAATAACAAAATCAAGCTTGGTCAATAATTAATAGTAATCCTTCAAAGCATTTCCAGTCAATTGCAAGACTTTAAAACTAATTCATTGAAAATTAAGGATATTGAGTCTCAAGAGCTGTATTGCTTGTGAACCAATGCTCTTGTGGCTCCATTACATTAACATTAAGAAATGAAAGGCATTGGCCTAATTGATTTTGGATTCTACTCGAGCCATTATTATTGTAGTTCAATTACTAAATTGAAGCGGCTAAAGTTAACGAAGGATATTGACATTCAAGGCCATAAAAAAACCAGCGACTTTGATTAATATTTAATTTTACTCTGGTTGGGCAGGTTATACTACCAGTTACTTACAAGGTGCAAGGGTTAGGCTACAAAGTTGTACTAGGGAATCTTGTCCAACTCACTTTTTCCCTAAAAATAAAGTGGTCAGTTTGGTGTTGAAACTCAAAACTGGTTAGGGCAGCAATGCAACTCCAGAGGCTTTTTAATTAATAAATCTAACCAGTTTTCTATCAAAGATACTGCAACGAGTATTCTTTATTTATTATAAGGATTTGGATTTGGAAAGTTTAAAGATGAAGTATTGAAAACAGTCCTAAATGTACAAAGAACTGTCACTATATATTGTGAGTTCCAGGAAACGATTGAACATTACGAAAACCACATATTTAAGTATCGAATTATTACTTATGATAAAGAAACACCAAGACCAATCAGCGAAATCTGCACTAAGTTATTGCTCTGTATTTGCATTATGGAACATACAACCTGTCACAGTCTACAAACGTCTGGTACAAATGAGATTAGAATGGACGTTTAATGCCTGCATCGACCATTGTTTAGAAAAATGGGTAAAAACAAAGGAATATAAATTTTGACAAAAAAACTTGACGTAGAAGTGTGATTCCAAATAACACATTATATTTGTATGCTACTACTCTAAGGAGCTACCCGAACAGTCCCATTGTTTTAAGAATGAGAATTAACTGTCAGGAATCTCAAATATGAAGCATTACTTCTTGAGAATACTCTTAAAATTGTTTGATTCTGTGATAAAGGAAATAACGTCAAGACATTTGCCATGCTGCCGGCAAAGAAAGGGATGCTTAGATCGTTAAACCACTATTTAAATTGCTTTGAAACATGTACCGCAGCATTATCTTGCTGTATCTTCCAGCAATTCATTATAAATTATATTAACAATTGGAGAAACATAATGAGATCACATACATATATTATCATGCGGAAAAATTCTTAATGGGAAGTTTTGAAGCATCTACTGTAAAATCTTTACTTTGGGTCTAAACTATACTGCAGATCCCCTGAAGTCTACAATAATGGAATTATAAAGCTTCCCGTTAATTTACGAAAAAAGTTATGAAAGATTATGAAACAGAATATTTCATATCACATTTCTCTTTGCAAAAAATCACTATTTTCTTCAGTCTCTTATTCCTGTGCAACCTCAGATGATCACCTCAAAAGTGTGCTACATATTTTTATATACAATTATATTTCAAAAGTATGCTACAAATTCAAAAGCTTTCAAACAACAACAACAACAAAATTATTTACAAGAAGATATATGAAGACACATTTATGTAAACCAAAAATTTGCTTTAAAGAATTTTCAAATAACACTCTCACACACACGCACACACTCATACACCTACAATAGTCTACATTTGTGCACACACATACACATACACACTCATAAGTATTTTGCGAAAATAAAATGTATGACAAACAACAATTTTATGTCACAAATTGCGCAATATAATTACAACAACAAAAAACACACAGTTAGAAATTATAATTATCCTGATTATTTATGCGACTAACACACTTAGTGTTTAGCTTAAAATACACATACACATACATTTACACGTGTAAGTGAAAAATAGCGAGAGTAAATTGTTGTTCACAACAAAAAAAGTACATTAAATTTGAATTTTATTTTACTTTTATTTATTATTTTTTTGCTTCAATTTAATTGTGAATTCGTTCATTCACCTTTAGGGTTTGTCATACTTTTCTATTTCAAAATTCCCCCCAAGAAGGAGCATAAAAAAGGTTTGTGAAAGGGATTTAAAGGTCATAATATTAAATATTTAATAAAAATCTTGTACTTAAACTTTTTCGTCTTTTATACCTTCCACCACCACAAGTAGTGATTAGGGTATATTAACTCTGTTATTCCATATGCAACGCCAAGAAGGAATCATCTAAGACCCCATAAAGTATATGAGTCGGTTTAACTAGTTCGTCTGTCTGTTGGAAGCATTATCATGCATAAAATAATTGTCCACATTCAATGAAACTTGGTGACATTTTTTGTTATTATATAATCAAGCTATAGACCAATATCTGAGACAACGTCAAAATTCCGAAAAAAAAATAATTTTTCAACATAAAGTAACAAACATAAAATTCAACCGTAACATATAGTTACAAATACTTCATTATGGTACAAATAAAATTAACAAAATTTTCCATAGGCTAAAATGCGGAAAATTTTGATACACCCCAAAATCAGTGTGCCAAATGGGCAATTTTGAAGATAATTTCAAAAATTTGTATCACATATTTAATTTAACATGAAAATAAACCCAAAGAAACTAGATTGAGATGGGGCCTATATTTGATCCATATTCCATATAATCCCCCTTCCCGGAATATTACTTTAAGCTTTTAAAACTCTAAAATTTGAACCGATTTTAATGAAATTCTGAACGGCTATTGTTCTTATTGTCTTAATTATATGTTATTAATTTCATCCACAATCGTCTATTATATATTGCTATAGATCCCATAAAAACATTTATAGACCGATACCTGAGCCAACATCAAAATTCAGAAAAAAATGTTTCAGTAAGTAACTGAATTAAATAGAATTCAACCGTAACATATAGTTATATATACATCATTATGGTACAAATAAAATCATCAAAATTTTCTATATGATAAAATATGGAATATTTTGATAGACCCCAAAATCAGCGTGCCATATAGACAATTTTGAAGATAATTTTTGAAATTTTTAAAACATATTTAATTTAACATAACAATAAACCCAAAGAAATTAGGCTATGATAGAGCCTTTATTTGTCCCAAATACCATATAAATCCCTTTTCCGGAATTTTACTTTAAGCTTATGAATCTCTTCAATATGAACCAATTTCATTGAAATTCTGAATGGTTGTTATTCTTACTGTCCTGAATATACATATGTAATTTATTTCACCGATCTCGGTTTATACATAGCTATAGTACCCATATTGGGCCCCTACCCGAAAAACAGTTTTGAGCTTCTAAAACTCTTAATTCGATTAATGCTTAGAAGACTATATTTTTTTAATTGTCTTTAATATTTGTTATTTATTTGACCGATATAGATCCATGATTTGCAATAGCTCCCATTTAAGTCTCCTTCCCGGAAAACAATTATTTCTCTTATACACAAGCCAATCTTATTGATAATTGTCATATCTTCAATATATTTTACTAATTTAGCGAATATCGGTTACTGTTTTGCTATAGCTTCTATATATTCTATTGAAATTTGATACACCTTTGATACCTTTTTTTAACTGCCTTTAATATACAAATCTAATTTGATAATAATCGGTTCACACTTGGTTATAACTCCTTCCCAGAATAGTGTTTTTTTTAATAAAATCGGTAATTTTAAAAATTTGCTATCATAATTCATTGTAATTTTTATAGAGACCCATTTTTGGAATCGGTGTTAAAGCTAATGAACGAATAATTAGTTTTTTTTTGGTCGACATATTCAACTCACACAAATGTTTGGATAGTTTAGGTGAAGGAGGGTATTTAAGATTCGATACTGCCAAATATATCATTCTCACTTGTTTAGATTTTATAAAATCAACTTTGAGTTTATAAAACTTTTCTCTCATATACATGTATTAAAGTTTGTATGTGTGTTTGTGTTTTCAATTAACACAACATGGCATCCATCACAACACAACACAATAAACAACCAATTACACTTGTATGACGGTCGATTACATTTCGTTTTTAATTAGTCGATTTCATTCAAGTGGTTTTTATTAATATTTTTTTTTTTTTATTTTTTTATTTTTCATATTTTAAGAAAATACTTTTATAGGCAGAAGCAGCAGAAGCAGCAGCATTTGATTGGATTTTTCCCCCAACAAAAAATAAAGTGCTCTTAAGCACGGTCTACCAATTATAATGATTTTCTATGTGTGTGTGTTCCTATAAATCAATTCAGCAATTGTATGTGTAAAAAGTACAAGTATAAAAATTGATTTGTCGTTTTGAAATTGAGCGGAAAATTTTTTCAATCTACACTTTTTTCTTTTTATATCTAAACTAAAGTGCTTGAGATCCGTCAGTAAATAACCAAGGGGACCACAAGGCACTATAAATCAATAGACAAAAAAACAATCCAAAGAATAGATACCAGAGAACAGAACAAAAAACAATCCGGAAAATAAAAATACAGTTTTTAATGTTTTCTAGACTATAAAATAGATAAGTGTTAGTCTATAAAATAGACTAGATTCTTGACTTTGAAATTGACTAAATTCTATAAAATAGACTAGTTTCTAGTCTATAAATCATTTTTTAGTCTATAAAGTAGACCAGTTTTTAGTCAGTAATATATACAAGTTTTTAGACAATGAAATAAACTAGTTTCTATTCTATAATATGGACTAGTTTTTAGTTTAGTGTATAATCTAGACTAGTTTCCAGTCTGTAGACTAGGTTCTAGTCTGTAATACATAATATAGTTTCTGGTCTTTCACATAGACTAGTACCTAGTCTAAAGAATTAACAAGTTTAGTATATGGAATACACCAGTTTATAGTATATAATATGTACTACAAGTTAGTCTATAAAAACAAATTATAGTCCATAATATAGACTAGCTGCAAGTCTTTAATATATACTAGTTTCTAGTTTATAATATAGACCAATTTCTAGTCTATAATATAGACCAATTTCTAGTCTATAATATAGACCAGTTTCTAGTCTATAATATAGACCAGTTTCTAGTCTATAATATAGACCAGTTTCTAGTCTATAATATAGACCAGTTTCTAGTCTATAATATAGACCAGTTTCTAGTCTATAATATAGACCAGTTTCTAGTCTATAATATAGACCAGTATCTAGTCTATAATATAGACCAGTTTCTAGTCTATAATATAGACCAGTTTCTAGTCTATAATATAGACCAGTTTCTAGTCTATAATATAGACCAGTTTCTAGTCTATAATATAGACCAGTTTCTAGTCTATAATATAGACCAGTTTCTAGTCTATAATATAGACCAGTTTCTAGTCTATAATATAGACCAGTTTCTAGTCTATAATATAGACCAGTTTCTAGTCTATAATATAAACAAGTTTCTATTCTATAAAATGTACTAGATACTAGTCTATAAAAAAGACTAGATATAATTTGATAAGTTAGACTAGATGCTTAACTACAATTTAGTCGATAAAATAGATTAAAAACTTGTCTATAAAATAGAATAGATGATAGTCAATAAAGTGTTCTAGATACTAGTCTATAAATAGACTTAATTTAAGTCTATAAAATAAATTAAATTTAAGTCAATAAGATAGACTACATTCTAGTCTAACAAATAAACTAGAAACTAGTCCATAAAACAAACTACTAGTCTAAATAATAGACTGGTTTCTAGTCTATAAAATAATTTAGTTGCTGGCCTACAAAATGGACTAATAGCCTACAGTAGAGGCTAGTTGTTAGACTATAATATAAACAAATTCCTTATCCAATAGTCTTGAATATTAACTATAGATATATATTGTTAATTTAGCTATATTGGTATGACTATTTGTGTGTTTTGTTCCTTTTTCATTACAACTCTTTCCAATTTATTACAAACCGATATCATAAATCATTCAATATTATTGCCTTCAATTTCATCCTTTTTTCTTTTCATTACATTTTCCCCCAAACAATTTTATTTTTGTAATTTTACCACATTTATGTCATAATAAACATCATTTTTTATGCATAACTCCTTTAAATTGTAACCATAAAATCTTAATCTGTCATTAAGACATTTTAATCGAACAGCAGAGTCAAAGTTTTCTTCATTTTCTCCATTTTTATTGCGATTCAATCTTTAGAACAATTTTATTTAACAAACCGTTAAAAAGGATGTAAAACTTCCTTAAAAACAGTGTCTTCTTCTACTTCTTCATTTTTTCATTAGATGCAAAATAGAAATTTTATATGAAAAATCTATAGAAAACAAAATAAATGAAAGAAGAAGAAGAAAGAGAACCTTTTGGCAATAAAAAAATAATAAAATAATAATATTCCCAGAGCATTTGGAATAAGTTAAGATATCTGTGAATGTGTGGGTGTGTGAATGTTTGAAATCTTAAAAGTTATTAGTTGAGACAGGATGACAGTTGAGAATTTCCCAAAAAAGAAGACAAATGCCAGCTAGACAATTGGGTAGCAGAATTACAGAAGGAAAGTTTATGGAAGCAAAAACAACACAAATATAAAAATGAACATGAGATACTTTAACAATGGATGTCTGGAGTAAAGTGTTACAACAAAAGGATACTTATGGTTACAGAAATATATATAATTTTATGCAAAAAAACATTACTAATAAATAATGAAATTTAAATAAATTTAAATCATAAAGTAACTTTTTTTATTAAGTTTATTTATTAAGTAACTTTTATACTAAAATGTTGAAATTTTATGTTAAAGTTTCGAATCCATTTTTAAGTAGATTTTAACGCAAATGCTTGGAAACACACGTGTAAAAATGGGATTTAAAAGGTATTTCTATTTGGAAAACTACCACTCACGTATAAAAATATATGTGTGGTTGTACGTATGAATAAATATGTGTGCGTAGGCATACATTTGTATAATCCAATTTGTGGTTTAATTTTGCAGCAATAATTATATCATAAACACCAAAAACCAACTTAAAAACAAACAGTGAAGAAAATAATTAAAGAGACTATAAAAGGGACTAGTTGCAAGTCTATAAAATAGACTAGTTGCTAGTCTATAAAATAGACTAGTTGCTAGTCTATAAAATAGACTAGTTGCTAGTCTATAAAATAGACTAGTTGCTAGTCTATAAAATAGTCTAGTTGCTAGTCTATAAAATCGACTAGTTGCTAGTCTATAAAATCGACTAGTTGCTAGTCTATAAAATAGACTAGTTGCTAGTCTATAAAATAGACTAGTTGCTAGTCTATAAAATCGACTAGTTGCTAGTCTATAAAATCGACTAGTTGCTAGTCTATAAAATCGACTAGTTGCTAGTCTATAAAATCGACTAGTTGCTAGTCTATAAAATCGACTAGTTGCTAGTCTATAAAATCGACTAGTTGCTAGTCTATAAAATCGACTAGTTGCTAGTCTATAAAATCGACTAGTTGCTAGTCTATAAAATCGACTAGTTGCTAGTCTATAAAATCGACTAGTTGCTAGTCTATAAAATCGACTAGTTGCTAGTCTATAAAATCGACTAGTTGCAAGTCTATAAAATCGACTAGTTGTTAGTCTATAAAGTCGACTAGTTGCTAGTCTATAAAACCGACTAGTTGCTAGTATATAAAGTCGACTAGTTGCTAGTCTATAAAATCGACTAGTTGCTAGTCTATAAAGTCGACTAGTTGCTAGTCTATAAAATCGACTAGTTGCTAGTCTATAAAATCGACTAGTTGCTAGTCTATAAAATCGACTAGTTGCTAGTCGATTTTATAGACTAACAACTAGTCGATTTTATTCATTTTCCATTTTCACTTTTCCTTCGGCTCTTATCCTCCAATCAAAGCAAAACAATCGATGTCCATTTCGCACTCGTTCCATAGAGTCTTAGTTAATTTCCCCATGCTTTTGACCAACCCAAGTTTTTCAATGTGGAACTAGTCAATTTGTCGCCCCTTTAGAAAATTTTTCCAGCTCTGTTATCAATTTGATATGATTATATTTCGATGAAGTAACTTTCGTTCCCTTTTGTTACCTACAGGATTTGTCATTTTATCAACGCATATGCTTCAACCACAAAATCTAGGGAAATCAGTCCAGGTATTATAGGTGTAGCTTCTAATGATGCCGTTGTATAGCCACAACATACTGTTAGACAGCACTGCAATCACCTAGAAAATTTCACCATTATCGTTCTTGCCTTCCGAAGTCCATGCTGTTTCTCCAAATTTCGTTATCCCTTTCCGCCGCTGGTAATAATAATTTCCAATCTTTCTCAAGCGTATACAACATACAATTTTTTTCTGTGTGATGATTTTCCTATATCTTCTAATTCATAGGAAATTCTCCAGTTAGGAGACAACTATTAAAAATATTTGCAAATATATCCGGCCTATTACTCTCTACGAAATCTCATCCTGCTGCCTGTCTATTTCCTATTTTCGCCATTGAACATTATAATAACCTGATGCACCTCACCTCTTGGGAAAAATACTTTCACTATTCTCCGAATAAGTCGTGGACATGTAAGCTTTGGTGGATAGAAACGATATCAAATACGATATGCATTATCCCAAGAGTTAAATCCTCTTTCTTACATAATTGTCCAAAAAAGGATTTGCAATATCAGAATTCCTACAGAAAATCGGCTCCCGATTACTTTCTCCAATGCAATTGTAATATATACATGCTTATTTCAATTTTCCTCCATAAGAATATCAAAAGGGTTTCAAATTCCTCTCGAAATAAATCTATATCTGTATTCCATCTAGAAAATAATAGCGTGGTGATCACTTGGAGTATAATGCTCTCTAACTCCTCAATTTAAGGTCCTTTGCCAGTAATTTTAGTTCTCACTTAATTTCCTCCCTTCACTGTTCATCCCACATTTCTATCCAAATTTCGGTCTCTAAAATTTTTCAATTTCGTCATTTAAATTACGTGTTTCAAAATATTACACTTCATCTTACAATCGCACTCACACTCGCACTCACATTCATATAAATAATTTCATAATCCTATGGATGGTTGGAATTATAATGGGTTTATTGTTAAGACTGGCAAAAACACATGCATTTAAATACCAAGAGAATCCCTTTTTTTTTTTGTTCTTTGTTTTCAACTTTAATTTGTATATTTTTGAAATCTCTTTAGGGTTCTTTTTCATTTCTATTCTTAATATAAAATGTTGAGAAAGAAGAAAGAGAAGAGAGAAACAAATTACATTCATAATAAAATAGGTGAAAATATTTAAACAATGCAGTCGAAAGAACAAAAAATATTCTTGTAGTGGTATTGCGGAAGGATAAGGACGAGGAGAAGGTGGAATATGATGATGATTATGATTTTACACATAGAGACGCGTGCAATTAAGCAATTGTTATAGTTGTCATAAAAGGAATATTATAAATGTTTAAATACAAACACACACACACACACACACAAACACACATATATGAATTAAAATATACATACACAAATGAAATATAAATATGCCTCGTGTTTTGTGACACGTTGTCCCTTTTTACTCACATTGTTCTTGTATTTGTAGGAATTTTTATAAATAAATGTCAGTTATTTAAAGGAATTTATTTTTAAAATGTTTAATTTCCATTTATTTCTGTTAACTGGTGACTGTAGCGATAATTTCTCATCGATTTGGTTTTAGTAAAAAGTCGTGAAAAACGAATCTCTTCGATACCTTGCTGAAGCACTATTCGACAAGTTAAAAAAACCGATAGTTGTGGATGATCCGTGATAAGGTCCAAAGAGCTGAAATAAAGATTGCTTCAGAATTTTTGTATGAAAGAAATGCATCACAACCACAAGGTGTTATAGATCAAGGCATATCCAAGTGATTTTATGTTTTATCCTTGTTTCCTTGGGTTCCTTTCCAATTAACTTGAGTTCTCACAACTTTAAGTTACATTTAGTCGGCATTAATTTTAGTATCTTCGACTTCAAGATAGTTTTCTTTAAACCAACTTAGGTTCCCTAAACTTAAACTTAGAATCCTTTGGTTTGACTTGGATTTCTTTCTTCTTTAACTTAAGCCTCTTCGAATACCTGGCAACGTTTTGCTTTACTTAGAATCCTTTGGCTTGACTTGGATTCCTTCCCTATTTAACTTAAGCATCTTCGACTACCTGGCAAAGTTTTGCTTTACTTTAGTTCCATCGACATTAACTAAGTTTTCATTGACTTTAACTTGGTTCCTTTTTTACTTCAGTTCCATAATTTGGCCATAATGTGACCTTTGACTTTAAATTGGATTATTTTGTATTTACTTACATTCCATGGATTTCAACTTGAGTTCCTTCGGCATCAAATTGGAATTCATTGGATAACATTGATTGGCATTAACGTGGAATTGTTAACATTTAACTTGGTTTCCTTCGAATTTAACTTATGTTCCCTCCAACAATTTCTTGGATTTATTGGCAGTCTTGAGTTTCATCTTCTATAACATGGGTTTCTGTGACTTTGTATTGCTTCAATTTTTATTTAAGTTGTTTCGCCTTAAGACTTTTTAGCCCTTACGTGATTTCCTTTAAATTTTACTTTGGCTTCGTCGACTTTATATTGCGTTTTTGCAGCAATTACTGGAATCACTTCGACTTTTGTTGGGTTCCTACTTAGATTCTTTCAATCATAACTTTGACCTACAACAAATTATGGTACTTCGACATTAACTTAAATCCTTTCAAATTTACATGGCGTCATATCAACTTTAAATTGAGTTCCTTTAAATTCAATTTGGTTTTATCAACTTCAAATAAGTTCCTTCAAAGAAACATGACTTTAAATTCTGTTCCATATACTACGATTTCCTCAACATTCATTAGATTTCTTCGACTTAAACTACTGTTTCTTCGATTTTTGTTTAGGTTTTTTCGATTTCAACTTGCTTTCTTCAACCATAACTTATGTATATTCGACGATTAACTGGGTTTCCTTCGCATTTAAATTACGTCTTATCAACTATTACTTGAGTAAGGACATTGTATGAGTTACATCTTGAGTTCCTTTGACTTCATTGACTCATTTGTCAAGTTTCGTATTCTGCTTGGGGTGCTTTTGGGTTTGAAGTTGGCTTCATACGATTTGAACTTTCGACTTGGATATGGGTTTTTTTTAAGTTGCACTGGAGTTCCATGGACTTTTACTTGGGTTAACATATTAAATTGTAATTTGGGTTGCTTCGACTTCTCTCAACTTTCATTGCAATGCCCTCAGCTCTTACAAAAGTTGAATCAACTTTAGTTTTAATTTTGGCTCTTTTAAATTTCACTTCGAATTTAACTTGAGTTCTTTCGATTTTATGAGTTAAAGCCAAACGATATTGTGATTTCTTTATCACGTCGTTAGATGTTAAATTTTAAATATTGGCATGGGAACAGCCCAGTTATATTTTCCAGCCATTTTGCTACCTCGAACAAAGTTTGAAAATTAAGATTTCAAAAATAAATTGATCCTTAAAGGGACTCAAAATCTACCAAATTAACCGCATCAGTTTCGAGCTCTTTCAAAATAACATTATGTTACTAATAAATATATTAAAGCCTCTTTCAAAATGTCTTCTTTAAATTTAAACTTCTCTTTATTGCTCAAATTTAAATCCTTTCAATATTCTGTCTTAAATATTGCATCCATGGAATTTCTTCATTAAAACATCAACATGAAAACGATTTTGTTGTTATTTTATGTTAACGTTTTGCCTTTCCTGCCGATGTTGATGTTGCTGTTGCAAAAGCTGTTGTGTTGTCCTTGTTTTTTGGTTGACAACGTAAACGACACTGAATGCTGTGGGAAAGAGCTGTTGAAAGGAAAAGTATGGAAGCGCAAGTAACAAAAAAAGAACCCAAGAAAGAACCACTTAAGGGTTCTTAACTTAATTATGAAATGAATAAAAGCATTTAAGGGAATATCAACAGACGACGATGACGACGACTTCAACGACGGCAAATACTCTAACAAATGCAATGCTAAGCGGAATCTTCCTCATCACCCTCCTCTGAATGCACGCTTAAAACAATGAAAGGGAACAAAAGTTTCAGTGAAAAGAAATTGAAAATAAAAAGGGAAAGGAAAAAAGTAACAATAACTTTACAGGATCCACTTTGAAGTTACAGAATGCTTTCTGTGATTATTGAATATAATTCCATTTGTTTTCTCATATTTCTCTGAGAAATTTTAATTAATCTTTCTGGTTTATGTTTTATTACTTTAATTCAATTAATTAAATGTTTTAATGATAACGATTAAAGTTTTTTTATTGTTGCAAAAATGTTTAAATGTTTTAATCTGTTTAAGAAATTTAAATTTAAATAAATTTTTCGACTTACCAAATGTAACGCCATTCGTTTGTTTCTCTTTATCCTTTTCCTTGTCCTTATCCATTTTTTCGCCGCCCAATGGCTCGAGTTCTATGCCATCCATTGTGGCCACTTTGTAGTCTCGTTTTGACATGTTGCCACAACAAAAACCGCAACATAACATTTGACCAATTTTGAAACCAATTTTCTCTATTTATTCACTAAATTTACACACGAATTCGCCTAAATGTATTGGAGTGTTATTGTTAGGTTACAATAGAAGTGAGTGTGTGATTGTTGGTGGAGTTTAATGTCAGTTATGAAACAACTACTAAGATATTTTTTCTTACTAATTTAATGTTGTGGTTCAGGATGTAGTGGATGATGTTGGATTTTCTTTGTTCCAAAATATGAAAATTATTTGTTTAGGATTTTTTGTTTTCTTTTTTTCTAAAAAATTCTACTAAAAAGTTTAGACTAGAACTACAAGGTGTAAATGATATTGTTGTTTTTGTAAAAGTGTTTTAAAAGGGTGCAAAATTGGTCCAATGTCTGGAAAAGAGAAAGAGAGAGAGAGAAAGAAAATTTAATAAGTTAAATTTCATAAAAATTAATATAAAAATAAACATAATAAATAAATTGAAATTTGATTAGACCTATTAAATTATTTTCTGGAACTTTAGCTTCTCCCGAGTACATAAAATTCTTCAGCGGGAACCAAACAATAAGTGCTTCAAAGAAAAGAATGACGAATTAATTTCCCTATAGTCGGGAGGGCTTAATCTATTCAATCTACAATTTTAGAAATAGTTTTGGGCTAATCTTGAAACATATCGCTGGCTTCGGGTCTGTATATTCCCCGACACAAAATCACTGTTTAAGTAGGTTTAATAATGTCTGTCCGTAGTTGTAACAGCTGCATTGCCAACAAAACAGGTTCAACTGCAGGCCAAGAAACCGTGCAACCTCTATTGGATTCAGAACTGAGAGATTAAGGATGGGTCTGTCAGTTAAAAATTGTAGTGTCTGATGTGGTCCTTGGCCACATGCAAGACATAGATTCATGTCGGTACGAACAATACGAAACCGGTAGGCATTGAGTTTATAACTTTCTCCCGTTATCAATTGTGCCCGAACTAATTGTCTGCAATGGGCAATTGACGGTGCTAGTTAATGCTCTGAGGATCTTATTTCTACTTCACAGTTCCTGAGTGATGGTAGTGCAATTAGCTGTGGTGGTAAATAAGCTGTCAAATGTAAAACCCATTATCTTCGTTTAGTCGAAATTTGGATTATATCGTCACGATGCCTAAATATAAATTCCTCCCTTTTGTTGTGGTAGTGATGGGTGTTGCTGTTGATTTCGCTGGTGAAAGTTTCAAGTTTCGTGAAATGTAGTAACGGCTGTTAAATCTGTTGTTGTACAGTGGATTTTACGGTAACAGACTGTTGACTGTTTGGCTGGGGAGAGATGAGGGTTTTTAAGAGTCTTCTTGGTTTATTATTGACAAGTATAACCAATATTTTTAATAAAATTCAAAGCAAAAGGTGCGTATACTTGATGTAATAAAATTAATAATAATCATACGCACCGTCTGGCCTTTTTTTATACATTTATATACCATCTTAACAATTTTATCTTCCATTTCAACAATTTTCGCACAATAAAATTCAATTTAAAAACTAAATACTGATTTATTATTTAAATTAAATTCTTTTAATAACTTTATCCCCCTAAAACTCTTCCAAAAGTTTTATCTAACTAATTGCATGCGTCACGCACTAGTTTTAAGTTTCTTTCTTTTCTTTCAAAATTAAAGTTTCAATCCAATTAATCATTCATTCACTCATTCATTCATTCATTCATTCATTCGGTCTTGTCTAATAAAACTAAAGTTTTTACAATTAATTTCATTATTAAAGTTAAAAACCTTGAAACTACAAAATTTGTCACCTTGAAAAAATATAAAAATAATTTCGTAAAACAGAAAAAAGAACTTAAATCATATTTATTACAATAAACCCAATTTGTAACTGATTTACATAAAGTTACACGATATAATGTCATCATCATCATTACGACAATAATCTTTGAGGTGACACTTTTCATTTGTTAAATAAAAAAATTAAAAATTTCAAACTTCCTTTTCAAATAAATAAAATAAACAAACAAAATGTCTTGCGTTTCCATTATTTTCCATGTAAACCATCAAAAGTGTTAAAAATTAATTTGACAGGTTTTCCATTTTCATTTTCATTTTTTGCGTAAACAATATGTTTTTGCCAGTATTTGGTTACAAGGTAAATTTTTGAAAAAAAAACTTAAATTCAAAAAACAAACAAAATAACTTCCTTTTGTGTATATAACTCTCTTTAAAGGATATTGTATTCTATTCAACTGTTACTGTTACTGTTACTATTACTATTTCTTGTTTTGTACTTTATCATCCAATTATGGACATTTTTATAACTTCCGCTTTAACACAAAGTAGTTCCACTTAACAGCAAAAATGAAGAGGAAATTCTTAAAAGAAAATGGAAATTAATTTCTATATTTTAAACAAAATTTACAACAATAAAGGATACGTTTTTAGAGGAAAAAACAATTTTAAATAATTAACGAACTTTTCTATATTCCAGGAAGATTTTAACAAAATTTTATTTTCAAAGAAAAATAAACTTTTTAAAAAAAATTCTATTAAAAAAATTTTAACTAAAGTTTTCTATAAACGAGTTTATAGCCCAGACTATAGACAAGTTTATAGTTCAGACTTTAGACAAGTTAATAGTCCAGACTATAGACAAGTTTATAGTCCAGACTATAGACAAGTTTATAGTCCAGACTATAGAGAAGTTTATAGTCCAGACTATAGAGAAGTTTATAGTCCAGACTATAGAGAAGTTAATAGTCCAGACTATAGAGAAGTTTATAGTCCAGACTATAGAGAAGTTTATAGTCCAGACTATAGAGAAGTTTATAGTCCAGACTATAGAGAAGTTTATAGTCCAGACTATAGACAAACTGCACCGAGCTAAGGCCTGCGGAGATGCATTGGACCCTTGTTACAAAAAATTGAAGAGTACAAAAAAGTTGGCAAAAAGTGGGGTCGATTTTAAACGGATAATTTAGTAGTATCATTTTTGTTAACATATAAGTATGTTAATAATTTTTCGATCTCACTCCTTAGTCCAGACTATAGACTAGACTTCTATTCTATTTAAACAAAATTTATCGAAAATTTTCTATTTCTAATTAAATAAAATTTATTGACGATTTTCTATTTTAAAAAATTTTATCGATAATTTTTTATTTAAACAAAATTTTAGTTAATTTTCTATTTAAAAAAATTTAAAGATGTTTTTTTGACAAAATTTATCGATAAATTTTTATTCAAATAAAATTTATCGATAAATCTTTAATTAAGCAAAATTTATCGAAGATAAAATTTGTTGAAGATTTTCTATTTAAAAAAAATTTTATCGATATTTTTTTATTTAAACAAAATTTTAGTTAATTTTCTATCTAAAAAAAATTTTAGATGATTTTTTTTTCAACAAAATTTATCGATAATTTTCTATTTCAATAAAATTTATCTAAGATTTTCGATTCAAACAAAATTTATTGCAGATTTTCATTTTAACAAAATTTGTCGTTTATTTTCTATTTAAATGAAATTTGTCGAAGATTTTCTTTTTTAACAAAAAAATCTATTTAAATAAAATTAATGGTAGATTTTGATTTAAACAAAATCGAAAGAAAATTTTCCATTTAAAAAAAATTGTTCGGAGTTTTTATATTTCAAAAAACTTATTGAAGAATTTTTGTATAAACAAAATTATTCGTTGAATTCGTTTTTTAATAAAAAATTTATCGATAATTTACTAACTAAATGAAATATAACGATGATTTTCTATTAAAATAAAACGTTTGATAATTTTCTATTTAAAATCAGAGATTTTCTATATAAATAAAATTTATCGATAATTTTTCATTTAACAAAAAAATTATTTTTGATTTTCTTTTTAAAGAAATCTTTCATTGAAGATTTTTTATTAAAAAAAAATAATTAAATTAATTAAACAAAATTTATCGAAGATTTTCATTTAAACCAAAATGTATGGAAGATTTTCTATTTAAATAAAATAATCGATAAATTTCCAAATAAATTTAATTTAATTTTAACTTTCTATTTAACAAAGATTTGATATTTTTTCCACCATCAGTGTAATTCGCTAAACCAATTCTAACCTCAATCCAATCCAATACAACCACAGAAATCCTTAAAATGTTTCGATTTCTATGTAAATATTTGCGGTTTTTTAAAAAAAGTTTTCTTTTTTTCTATTATTTTTACTTCAGAGTTCTTAAGTTTTTCATGTTTTTTTTTTAATTTCTAAATCCTTGAATACCAAAAATATAGAAATTACCTCATTTTAATTTTGGTCAAATGCCACCAAAGAAAAAAAAAACAAAACACAAAAAGTGGATTAAAAGAACAAAAACAACAAAGTGAAACAAATGTTTATAGTTTTTGTAAATATTTATTTGGAATGACTAATAATTTATATATATTTTTTGTGAAATATTTTGTTAACAAATTAAATATTTTTTATTGTTTGTAGTGACGACAACAACAACAGCAACGTAGACACACTTGTAGTGCAATAAAAATGCATATTTTTTTGGTTTTTGTTGTTGTAAAATCTATTGTTCTATAAAACAAACAAAAATACATATATAAAAAAGTCATCCTTTTGAATATCCTTTTTAGACCACTTGACTAAAAAGTAAAGGTAAAAATAACAATAAATAAAGTTCTTTTTTGTTTCTTTTTTTTTTGCTTTTTATTGCTGATTTGTCATAAAACAATAGTCTAAAGGGGCCACTTCCAACTAAATACTTTTAGAAGAACAAAGATTTTTTTTATTTCTAACTTTTGGTCTCCGACAAGTCAAAGAAAATTACAGAGAATCAAACGTAGAAAGAAATAGACAAACATACATTCCCAGCAAAGTCAACCAAACAAATAAACATCCTATTAATCGTCTGCACTTTCAGGAGTTTTCAATTCCTTATTATAATGGCCACTTGAGATCCATATTTTTTTCTAAAAAGAAAGAAATCTGCCTTTTTTAGTTAGAATGTTTCTTATTTCCTTCTTTAACTTTTTAGCTTTAGTTCTTTTAGCCATAAAGTCTAGAAAGTTTTCTTTTTTAAGTCTTAAATTAAGTTTTTTTGCTACTTTTTGTTTCCATTTACACAGAAATTGCATTCAATTGTAAAAGCATAAGTTTTTTTTCTTTTGGAATGGGATAAAATTAACGTTAATTAGTAATTTCAGTTGGTTGGAGTAATAAATTTTCATGCTTATTAGCAAGAAGTTTCTTAAATGGCAGCAAATAGTTTTTAAAGATGATGTGAAAAAGCTGCTTATGAAAAATGCAATATATCCAAAATTAAAAAAGGAATGATCACAATTTCGACTAGGTTCCATTTAAACACGTTAATAAATAATATAGTCGAGACTATAGACTAGTTTATAGTCGAGACTATAGACTAGTTTATAGTCGAGACTATAGACTAGTTTATAGTCGAGACTATAGACTAGTTTACAGTCGAGACTATAGACTAGTTTATAGTCGAGACTATAGACTAGTTTATAGTCGAGACTATAGACTAGTTTATAGTCGAGACTATAGACTAGTTTATAGTCGAGACTATAGACTAGTTTATAGTCGAGACTATAGACTAGTTTATAGTCGAGACTATAGACTAGTTTATAGTCGAGACTATAGACTAGTTTATAGTCGAGACTATAGACTAGTTTATAGTCGAGACTATAGACTAGTTTATAGTCGAGACTATAGACTAGTTTATAGTCGAGACTATAGACTAGTTTATAGTCGAGACTATAGACTAGTTTATAGTCGAGACTATAGACTAGTTTATAGTCGAGACTATAGACTAGTTTATAGTCGAGACTATAGACTAGTTTATAGTCGAGACTATAGACTAGTTTATAGTCGAGACTATAGACTAGTTTATAGTCGAGACTATAGACTAGTTTATAGTCGAGACTATAGACTAGTTTATAGTCGAGACTATAGACTAGTTTATAGTCGAGACTATAGACTAGTTTATAGTCGAGACTATAGACTAGTTTATAGTCGAGACTATAGACTAGTTTATAGTCGAGACTATAGACTAGTTTATAGTCGAGACTATAGACTAGTTTATAGTCGAGACTATAGACTAGTTTATAGTCGAGACTATAGACTAGTTTATAGTCGAGACTATAGACTAGTTTATAGTCGAGACTATAGACTAGTTTATAGTCGAGACTATAGACTAGTTTATAGTCGAGACTATAGACTAGTTTATAGTCGAGACTATAGACTAGTTTATAGTCGAGACTATAGACTAGTTTATAGTCGAGACTATAGACTAGTTTATAGTCGAGACTATAGACTAGTTTATAGTCGAGACTATAGACTAGTTTATAGTCGAGACTATAGACTAGTTTATAGTCGAGACTATAGACTAGTTTATAGTCGAGACTATAGACTAGTTTATAGTCGAGACTATAGACTAGTTTATAGTCGAGACTATAGACTAGTTTATAGTCGAGACTATAGACTAGTTTATAGTTGAACGTTATACTAAAAAGTGGTAGTAGAACTATTTTGTTCTGCCCATTACAAACATCTATTAAAACACATAATAGAGTATTTAAAAATAAAATTAGATTCCATGCAGCGTATGACAAATCTCTGAAATATAAATATTCATTACTCATACGCACCAAATACTAATAACCTTAATCGAATATTATTATTAACACAATAAATACATTTATAAATTATAATTTATAACAAAAGTATTATTTTTTATAAAATTTCCATAAAGAAAATTATATAAAAGTATTCAGCAATTGTCTGCTTTATCTCAGAGATCTCTTTTTTATATTAAAAAAATAACAACATGGAAAAGAAAAACTATTTATTTCAATAAAAATTACTTAAAAACCAACAATAATCGTTCTTTTTTTACAAAAAGCGACCCAGTTTTATAAATGAAAAGAAAGGAAAAAAAACAAATTATAAAAATAGAAAAAAAGAACGAACCCTCGTATTTACTTTACTTTGATTTGTAAGAAATTCATCTTTTTTTTTGCAAATAAACAACAATTTGTTGTAATCAAAAGGAATTTAAATGAATGCATTTTTTACTTAATGTATGTATGTATGTGTGTCTATATGTGTACATAACAGTAAATGGTATATAAGTAGTTGTGGGTGTATACTGTAATATTGTGTGTGCATATGTATTTACAGGTGTATAATATGTTAATGCACTATATTTTCCTTTTTCTCCTTAATAATAGACATTTTTTGTTGTTAACAGAGCAAAATAAAGAATAAAGTTTTTTCTTTCGTCTTCTTTCATTTCCATTTAAATGTTTATGTAGGTGTGATGTTATATAAATACATATAAGTATGTGTGTGTGTTTTTAATATTTTGTGTTATGAAGAACTTTATGAAGTCAACTTCATCTAATTACATTTTGTGTCAAAGGCATCGCATCGTTTATAAATCTTTAATATAAAGATGTCCTTTTCTGTACAAATTACATGACAAACAACTACAAAAAGTGCACAACCAGCAAAAAAGAGTACTTTGGAGTTCCGTTTGGAGTATTTACTTTCTGTCATTTCATATTTTATAAGTGGAGTTTCGTGTGAAAATGAGGTTTCGCTAATAAGTTATAGTTTTAATCTGAAGTGTCATAATTTGGTTTTATTTTAATTGCTTGTTTAATGACATCTTTAAGTAGATCTCTTAAAGAAGAGAAATTCTCAAAAAAATAGTGCAGTAACTGTAATTGGTTACTGCACTAAGTCCATAATTCAGGCTATAGACAAGTTTGTAGTCCACACTAAGGAAGAGTTTGTAGTTCTAGATTATGGATTAGTTTACAGACCAGACTATAGACCAGTTTACAGTTCAGACTTTAGACCAGTTTATAGTCCATTCTATAGACTAGTTTATAGCCCATACGATAGACTAGTTTATAGTCCATACGATAGACTAGTTTATAGTCCATACTATAGACTAGTTTATAGTCCATACGATAGACTAGTTTATAGTCCATACGATAGACTAGTTTATAGTCCATACGATAGACTAGTTTATAGTCCATACGATAGACTAGTTTTTAGTCCATATGATAGACTAATTTATAGTTCATACGATAGACTAATTTATAGTCCATACGATAGACTAATTTATAGTCCATACGATAGACTAATTTATAGTCCATACGATAGACTAGTTTATAGTCCATACGATAGACTAGTTTATAGTCCATTCTATAGACTAGTTTATAGTCCATACGATAGACTAGTTTATAGTCCATACGATAAACTTGTTTAGTCCATACGATAGACTAGTTTATAGTCCGTACGATAGACTAGTTTATAGTTAATACGATAAACTAGTTTATAGTCCATACGATAGACTAATTTATAGTCTAGACTACAAACTACTTTATAGTCCAGACTACAAACTACTTTATAGTCCAGACTACAAACTACTTTATAGTCCAGACTACAAACTACTTTATAGTCCAGACTACAAATTGCTTTATAGTCCAGACTACAAACTACTTTATAGTCCTGACTATAATTTTATATAGTCACGATAACAATTAATAAACTCGATTTAAATTTTTTATTTTAATCTAGTATATAGTTTCAACTATAATCTAACTTGTGTTACCGAATATATTTTTACTAAATTCTAGTTTCGACTATAATCTACTCTAATTTATAGTTCACATTTAAAAACAACACTTTTTACTTCATCCACATTTTAAACTTTAATTTTTTTCTATAACAACAAAAAAGAAACATTTAAATCTTATGAAACTCCCTCTCAATAAACAGGTGAAAGGTATTCAACTATAACCTGCACAACAAAAACAACAACAACAGCAGCAGCAACAACAAACAACAAAGGATAATGAAAAACAACAATAGCAATAACAACAATAAAAATATGAACAGCATTTTATTATGGTAACACACCATCACATCGACATCAACAACAGTAGCACCACACCAGCATCAGCAGCATCATCATCAGCAGCATTACCAACTTCTGTTTAAAGAAATGAGCAACATGTAGAGCGGCCATTGAACTGTATTGTGGCATGAATGAGTGAGTGAATGAATAAATGTGTTGCAAGGACTAAGTGTTACTGTGCATGTTTGAAATATTAAAAAAAAGGACTTTATACTTTTGTATACAAGTATGTGTATGTGTAGATGCAGTTTATATTGTTGCTGTTGCTTGCTATTTCTTCAACAACTTCTTAAAAATAATATGTTGCTTGTTGTTCTTGTTTTTTTTTTTTTGCTGATGCTGATGTTGTTGCAACAATAATAGCTTTTGATTTTTCGTTCGTTGAAGTTGTTTCTTTAAATGTGTTGGTATTTATTCCTGTTTTATTTATTCATTTTTTCTGTTCTTTATTATTGTGTGTTTGTGTATTTGTGTGAGTTATTATTTCGGTTTGTATTATTGTTATTGTTGTTGTTGTTATAGGTTTTTATCCTATATTTATTATATTCTAAGAAAACCAAAGTATTGACAGGAAAATTTTTGTTTCTTTTTTTATTTTTTGTTTTCTTGTTTTTGTAATGTGTTGCAGCAACAGCAAAAAGGAGACCTCATTTTACTAAAACAATTTTTTTTTGTTGTTGTTAACATTATGAGGAACTGAAGTTGCAAGTGATTGTTTGTGTGCGGTTGATGTTAAATGTATTGTGTATATTTTTGTGAGTTTTATTAATGTTTTTTTTCTTTTTCTTTATTTATTTCTTTTTTCGGTTTAATACATTTGTTGCTGCAGTTTGTTATGTATGCATGTATGTGGATGTTTGTTTGTCGTATTGCTGTTCTAAATGCCTGCAGCATTTGTATGCATTCAATTTATTTACTTGACGTGTGTTTGTTGAATATTTCCTTAAACTTCCTTTTTGCAGCACTAACGATGATGTTGATGATAAAATAATGTTGAGGTATGATTTTATGAGTGTGTGTGTGTATGTGTGTATATGTTTGTATGTAGTAGAGTTATAAAAATGTTTAAAATGTGTTTATTTTATTGATTGTATATGTTTTTTTCTGGTTTATAGGAAATTCAACCAGGAAGAAATGTGATATAAATCGCATTTAATGAAACATTAGCATTACCTTTTCTTCGTATTCCTTTTTATACCCATCACCTGACTAGGTCAAAAGGGTATATATAAGTTTGTCATTCCATTTGTAATTTCCACAATTTTCGGTATGAAAAAAATTATTAAGCTAAGTCGGTCCGTCCGTGTGTCAGTTGAAATCAAGTTAATGCAGGCGACCTATAGTTAATATATATGATATGTAGATGAAACGATTAGAATAACTTTTGAAATACAGAAAAATTGATTCATAAGTGGCGCAGTTATTAGCCAAAAACTGAAGGTACCTGAAATTTTTTGAGGTTTTCGATGAATCTATATATCGTTAGATTTCAATTAATTTAGTGAAATGAATAGGACCATCTGTTTCTGAGTTACTGGCAAAAACATATTTTCCGATATTTTGAACCCCCTTATGAGACCTATGGAATTGGTTATGACACTGACTGATTACAAAATTGTTTGTATAAATTTAATCTTTTTTCAGTTTTCAAAATCGGTTTATAAGCTACCGAGATATAGTCAATTCTTTCTTTAAATTGTCCCATGTGGTTGTTGTTAATAATTATAGGAAAACAATAACAACGATTAAACTAATGTTTTTGAGATCTTGGCCATTCTATTAACTCTATAAATTTAATTTTGTGACTAATGGATCAGAAATATTTTTATGGATTTTTAATTTGAAGACTTTAACCCGATTAGTTTCCTAGATATGGGCAAAAACTTATTTTGACGCCCCTGGGTCACCTACAGACCTCGAATTTTATTTTTTTTTAAATTTTCGAATCGATATGGACTAAAATTTTTATGCAGAAAATAGCTAATATTTTTATTTTCGAAATCGGCCCATAAATAACGGAGTTATTAATTACTTAGTGAGAGCGAAAACTACTTGTGATCTGAATAAAATTTTTCAAGCATATTGAGTGCCCTAGAAAATCTATGTTGACTCATATAATCGCTATAGTCATGACTGTCATTTTCTCCTTCTTCTATAAGTGATAATATTACGAAAGCCTTGAAGTCCCTTGCTTAAAAAAATGTCCATATAAGCAAAGGTGAAGGGTACAAAAAATTCGGCACGGCCGAATTTAACACTTTAACTTGTTAAGGACTTAATTTTTAATATTTATTTAAAATTTTGAAAATATATATTATTATCCCAATGAGTTTTCTCCTAATTTTGTACAGATACTGAAGTGGTAACATATATCGGTATATAACGTCTTTTCCTGTGGTTTAATTTTGATGATTTTTAACATAAAAATTATCTGGATTGAACATAGTAGAATTGTGTATTATAGTTATTGTGACAATGTGTTAAAATTTCATAAGATAAAGTAGAAAAATCTAGATAGAATAGATATAAAATCTTATTAAGAACTAAATTTGTTAGAGCAAAGGCAAAAGTAGGACTCTAGAGGTCTGGTAAAAGTAATTACCAAATAATTACAAATTCATTGAGGCTTCCACAACATAAATTTGCTTTAAAATTTAGGCTTTGGGATTTAAAAACATAAAGGTTTTGGCCACATTATAAACATTGGAAGACATTGAGAAAAACATTAATTTCATATATGAATTTTAAATTGTTTTAGTCACTTTTTCGCCAAAAAAATTGTATTTTTTATTTTCAAATTAAAAATTGTTTATTTTTAGACCATTGACGATATTTACCAACGATTTTAACGGGCTGTATACAAATGTCCTCAATTCACCACCTACATGAGGAAACAAAGACCCTTCCAATACGGGAACATAATGAAATGCTAAGTAAACAGTTCCTTCTAGGTTGTCATCGGAGAAACCATCCCAACTTCAATATTACACAATTGGAGTTACCGCCGAGGCATTTAAGAAAGGATATTCGTATATACGAATATAGCATACAAAGATATATGCAAGATCCTTTGGATCAGATCAGTGCCATCCCAAACCTATGTCCTGCATGTGGTCAAGGACCACATAATACACGACATCTATTCAATTGCCAGTCCAATCCAACCTTACTTTGTCTTGAAGATTTTTGGACACAACCAGTCGAGGTTGCCAGATTCTTAGGCCTGGAGTTGAACCAAAATTGATTGATAAATGTACTATTTATTTCCAGCTGTTACAACAACCAACGATTTTGTTTTTTAACTAAATAAATATATGAAACAATATGGAGGAAATACTTTTTGAAATTAGAACATTTTAATGCAAAAACTCGAAATCCATAAGTGATAAGTTCCATTAGAATATAATCAATTAATGTGAGCGTGTCAAAAAAAAAACAGACAGAGGAAGAGATGGACATAGCTAAATCGACTAAAATTTTGATTTAATGCAAGAATAAATATACATTATGGAACCTAAGATGATTCCTTCTTAGCGTTACACTCTTCACCACTTGTGGTGGTGGAGGGTATTTATAACTTCGAACACTGTTAAATTCCTAATCACCCTCTAATCTTTAAAACATGTTAACCTCCAAAAAGTTAACAATCTTTTAAATAAAATCTTTTCAAAGGTGTGAGAATTGTAATAAAAAAATTTACATTAAAAAATAAATAAATAAAAAAACTTTGAAGAAGTAATTTAAACTTTCTCTTAAACAACAAATTAACCCACAACAACAATTATATTAACAATAAACATATTTTAGTACACATAACTATGAAAATAATATTTTAACTACAGAAAAAAATAAAAAAAATAAAATAAAAAAATTATACTCACTCACATTAAATATTATGATTATTAAATTATTACACGCACAGTGTTGTCCTTCACTCTTTTCCTATGTCTCGTTCGCTTGCACTCTTAGACCGCAATGGGTTCTGTTACTCTATAACTCTAAGTTGGCTATTAAAGTGTTGTTTTAAGCCACACACAGACGCACAGATACGTTCAATATAAAATTGTGTGCGAGTCCTTGAAAATTAAACCACCGAAAAAATAGGTTTTGTAGATTAATTTGATGAAACGCTGAACATTAAATGTTGAACGCTGGCAAACGGCCACAATATATTACTGACGATGAAGATGATGATGGAGAGTAAAGAGTCAGGTGAAGGGGAAAAGAGTGTATAAATATTTGAAGGCTCCTTGGGTTTCCTTTTTTTGTTTTTGTTTCTGTTCTTGTTGTTGTTTAGAGTAAATGGTTGAGTTGGTGGGTTTGGTTTGGTTGATTTCTTTCTTTTGCCGTTAACACTGAAATTGTTAATGAAAACAAATCTTTAACTATTGATTAATAAAAACAACAACAACAAATTATAATTATTATTAAAATTTAATGTTCTTATTATTATTTGTTGGTTGGTTTTGTTTGTACTAAATCATAACACGTCACAATTTATTTTTAGTACAAGAAAACATTAAGTCTTTTTTTTTTTTTTTTTTTTTTTTAAGTGGTAATTTTTATACATTTTATTGCCCCCGCATGTAAATGTGTTGGTGTTTAATATAGAAAAAAAGGATTTAGTTGTTTTGTGTTTTTATTTAGAAATTTATATAAAAAATACAATGTAAATAATATATATACAATGACATGGAGGTATTTAATATGTGTAACGATGTTTAGGATGTCCAGAGAAAAATATTTTATTTAAGTTCTGTCACTTATTATAAATGAGGTCCATGAAACCACAATTAGTCTTAAATTTTTCCTAACAATGTATTTTAGATTTAAATGATCAATCACTTGAATTGGAAAAAAGGCCGAACATTTTAAACCCAATGAAACAGTGAAGTCTCCTCTACAACAGTTCTATATAGTATTTTTTACTCATCGGAAGATTGGATACTTTCTACAACAAAAAAGTAAAAGCGAAACTAAATATTTCACTTTATAGAACTGCATTTACAGTTTTTCAATATCGGTTCAGAACTTCTCTATAATGTAATTTGAAAGAAAATGCTACTTAAACAACTTAAAATAAAATAATATTTTCAACATGAGTGTCGAATTAGAAATAACAATTTTGAATTCTATATTCGTCTATGCCGAATTTAAAATATCCTATTCTACCACAACAACATTAATATAGTCACATACACACTAACACACCTTATACACATTACACATATGATATTTTTGAGCATAACTTTTTTCTACTTATCCGATTTTTATGATTATTGACATTTTAATCTGATAACTAGTTTTTGAAAAACTGACAAAAGCTTATTTTCTGAATTTCAATCTTGTCTCAGATATGGGCCTATTACTTCTTCTTTCAGCTGGTTTTTAAGAGCTGCTTAGAAACTGCTTAGGACAATTAACAATCTGGTTAAATTTTAATGAATTCAGATTATTAATATGACTATAAAGATATTTCCATTGCATTATAGAATCAGATCCTTATGTAATGCAACAATATACATATATAGTTGATTGTATCTTAGATGATTCCTTTTTTTTTGCGTTAAACACAGCATGATAAACTTTATTTACCATCTATCACCCCTTTTTTTTGAAGTGTAGAGTATAAAAATCCAGTATGGTTACATAAGCAAATAAGAGTGTAATATTCGTTTAAGACCGACAATATAATACCCTACACCATGGCGCTGGAATTTGTAGGATTTAATATGATAACTTTTACTTGTATAAAACATATGTATTAAAAAATATATTGATAAGACTGTCATATTCGATAGTTACATGTTATTTGAGGGGAGCGAAAGTGGGTGTCCTATAGAAAATGATGAACCAATTCCCATAAAATTTGGTAAGTTGAATTCTGGTTAAATAAATCTAAAATATATGGAATAATATCTCAATACTAATTTTTTTAATTTATGCACTCTAAAGCGATATTCTGAAATGGGTGTTCTCAGTCCTTAAGATGACGTATGAACGGGGACTTTACAGATCAGCAATCAGGCCATCAAATCTATAGCGGATTTTAACTATTGAATGCTGGGTATTTTCAAAGCAGCTATTAAGACATTCGATGGTTTGGCAAATTTGGACTCCTGGTCACAATATTTGCCAGGAATGACATTGCAAATGGGCTTATCAGACAAAGTGAGATGCTTAGTGATTTTTCGGCCATTTGATTGTACTGACATGTTTTAGGAGAAGTCTTGAGGATTAGTTGTATGGAATAGTGAGATGGTTACATTCAAAAGACATTCAAAAGAATCGGGAAATTATCCACTTTCAATTGAAAGCAAGTTTGGCTTCTGATGCCAATGAAAAAAACAACAACGGATTAGAGAAAGAGAGAGGTTTTCACCTATCTGAACTTAGTAAAACCATATCTATACTCTTGGACAAGTGAAGTTTCCTTTCAGGTACTGTCTGGTTTGGAGAAGCAAACCGCATAATGTTCAGTCTAATAAATGACTTTAGACACAAATAATATGTCTGTAGGAAACTAACAAACTACGGTCTTTTTTTTAATATTTTAAACGTGGATTCAAAATTTACTTGTACTAAATTTAATATCCTTTAAAATCGATTTAACATAAAATTTAACTAAAAAAGCTGGCTTTATTTTGATGTCTAAAATTTCACGTATAAAGGGAATATACCTATATTTATCTTCTCAAGAGCTCTATTTTATATAGTGATCTCTTTTCGTATATTAAGAAATAAATTTTTGGAAAAAATTGAAAAATGGAATTTTTATTGAAAAAAATGTATTTTTAGCGAAACATAAAATTTTAACAAAATGAAAAAATGGAATGGAAAGATAATTTTATAGTGAAGATTGAATTATTTTGACAAATAAATTTTTTGATGACAAATAATTTTTTTTTGGTAAAACATTTAATTTTTAGTAAAAATTTTTTTTTTTTTTTTTTTTTTTTTTGATGAAAAATTGAATTTTGAAGTAAAAAATTTATTTTATAGTGAGTTTAATTTTTAAAGGAAAATTTATTACTTTAAGTTAAACATTGAATTTTTAGTGAAAATTTTAATTTTTGGTGAAAAAATAATTTTTGATTAAAAAATTAATATTTGGTTAAAAAATTAATTTTTGGTTAAAAAATTAATTTTTGGTTAAAAAATTAATTTTTAGTTATAAAATTAATTCTTAGTAAAAAAATTAATTTTAGTAAAAAAATTAATTTTTAATAAAAAATGATTGACTTTTTAGTAAAAAAATTTAATTTAAAGAAAAAAAATTACTTTTTTTAAATTTAATTTAAAGAAAAAATTACTTTTTTTAAATTTAATTTTTAGTAAAAATTTTAATTTTTAGTAAAAATTTTAATTTTTAGTAAAAATTTTAATTTTTAGTAAAAAAATAATTTCAATTTTTGTAAAAATATAAAGAAATGTTCACAAAATAGTTTAAGTAAAAAATAAAAATAATTAAAAAAAATAATTAAATTTTTGTGAATGAAATTTTTGACAAAAAAAATTTTTGGTGAAATTTTTTGTGCAAAATGAATTTCAGTAAAAAATGTAATTTGTACAGAAAAATTAAATTATTTATATAACGATTTAAAAAAATAAATTTTTGGATTTTTTACAAAAACAGATTTTTCCTAAACAAATGAAATTAATTTTACAAAATAATCGGTAAGTTTTTCACTTTCATACATCCTATATAATTCTACAATTAGCTTTTAAGGGGATTAACTCTTCCTTTGAACCAGTACACCACAATTTTTTTCAGTTAAATTCAGAAAAATAGAAAAACTCTCACGGCAGTGCTTTAAAGTTTAACAATTTATATAAGCTCTGTATGGAAGTACAGCTGCCCATGTTCCTATCCATTTTTATGATTATAATTTCTATATGAGACTTCTTACCGAAAGTGAGTTTGTAAAAGAATAAAATAATTCTCTTAACTTAATATTTTATTAAAAATATTGAAGAAATTTAATAAATTTATAATTCCTCGAATTTAAGACTTTGTCATTATGCATTTGCTAGAAATTTTATATTCACGTAGGGAAACGTATAATTTATGCGAACTCGTAAACGGCGGGAAATGTATTTTTAACATAAAATTTTGTTTGTAGAAAATCAAGTTTTTTTTAGATTTTTACAAAATTTATTTATTTTAAATTTATAAATTTATTTGTATTTATTTTTTTCTGAACACCCTTTTTAAAAACAAAACACGTACAATACACACATTTATAAGGCAAATCTATAAAAAAAGGTGCACAATTTATTTTCATTCCTTTTTTCCAGCGAAAGCAAATTTTTGTGTAGAGATTTCTTTTATATTTTTTTTTTTTCAAATACTTACAAACACTCACACCAAAAAAGACACAAAACACAGATTTATTTTCAAAAAACAAATGTTGTATAGAGATAAAAACTACGCAGCACTTTTTAAGTTTCACAATAAAATATATTTAATTTGTATATTATTTAAACAAGAATTATTTATTTAATTAAAATGTTGATTTTTATTTAAAAATTGTTTTTCATGAAATTCAATTAAAGAATTTTTTTTCTTTTTGTTTATTTTATTAATTATTTAAAATAAACTAAAGAGGGGGGGTGTAAAACGTTTAAACTCTTTAAGAAGCTGATTATTAAGGTGAAATTAACACAGGATATGTATGTTTTCTTTTCTTGTTTAATGGACAAAAATGAAAATATTAGCAAAATATTTTAAAAAACACTCTAAATTTATTTTCTTTAAATATTTATTTTTTATTTAAAACTTTTTTAAATTTAAAAATTTTTATTAAATATTTTTTTATTTTAATTTTATTTATTTTATTTTTTTTAACTTTAACTTTTTCTTTCTGTTTAAAAATTTAATTAAATCCTTTTTTTGTGTTGAATTAAGAAAAATTATAACAACCGTTTAGCACAAAGGATGTACTCTTTCTAAATGCCTGAAACTATGCAATAGGATTTTGTATTCTACACACAGAGAGTATTTTGATACAAAAAAAATCTGATTTTCTCATTTTTTCGTCCTTTAAACTTAGCAACAAAAAATGTCCTAATGATTCTAGATAAAAACTCTCGCAAAAATCCATGAATGTGTAAGAATTTCGTTTGTGAGTGTTTTATCATTTTCGCCATAGAATTTTCACTCTATTAAATATATTACAAATTATATTCTCTCCCTCTCTTGAATCTTACTCTTAAGGATAAATAAAAATCTCTTTTTTTTTCTTACGACATAATTTAAACGTTACTCTTGTTTTATATTTTCTCTTCATATTTCTCTCTTTATATTAAATCTCTGCTACTTTTAGAAAAAACCACCCCAATTGAATAAACTCCCCATTTTCATCTCCTCTTTCATCTTAGCCACCCCAAATGCATCCTTGTTGTTGTTATATTTGTATTTTTTTTTGTAAACACTGTATTTTTATTTTCTACATGATTGGTGTGTGTGTTGTATTTTTAACCCAAAAAATTTGTTGTTTTGTTTATCATCATGTTTTTCGTTTTTCCTATTTTTTAGTGTGAAACATTAAAAATTCACCCTCTTCCTCCCCCCGTCTTATACTTTGTTTGACTTTTCATGTTATTTTCTTGTTGATTGCAAAAACTTCAAATGTTTCGAATGTTTTTTTTTTCTTGAAGCTGTAGTTTTTATATGTGATGGGTCCTTGTTTCTTTTAGTTTTTCTTAAAAAGGAAGGGTGAGTTTGCCTGTTTTTTTTTTTTTAAAAGATCCTGTTTATTTTTTTAAACCACTTGATATAAAATTTTAATCAAAATATCCTGTGTTTGTTGTCTTGTTATGTGTTTTTTTGTATTAGATTGTTTTATTTTTCTATTTGTTTTAATAAACATCCATCAACCCTGTTCATAATGTAAATCATTAAAGGGGACTGATGAATTATACTGTTAAATAGTTATATTAGTTAATAATGTTGGAATTTTAACTGACCCCAATTAGGACAAATAGGAAGTATTAAATATATTTTAAATATATCGCAATTTATTTACAAGTCCATTATCTTAATACATAACCTCTATACAGAGGTTACGTAGAAGCTCAGATTTTGGTGTTATGTCCAGTGTTTGCAAAATTCTAAATACATTAACCGAAACTAGAACTAAAACTGAACTGAATTAGAACTAAATTGGAACTAAAGTAGAACTAACATAGAACTGAACTAAAACTAAACTAGAACTGAATTAGAAAAGTATTAGAACTGAGCTAGAACTGATTTAAGACTGAACTAGAACTGATTTAGGGCTGAACTAGAACTTAACTAGAACCAAACTAGAACTGAACTAAAACCAAACTAAAACTTAGTTAGAACTGAATTAGAACTAAACTAGAACAGAATTGGAACTGAGATTGAACTCAGCTAGAACTAAACTAGAACTGAACTCGAAAAGAAGTGGAACTGTACTAGAACTGAACTGCAACTGAACTAGAATTGCACTAGAACTTAACTAGAATTGAATTAGAACTGAACTTGAACTGAATTCATACTAAACTAGAACTGAACTAAAACAAAACTGAAATTGAACTTGAATAAATTAGAACTAAATGGAAAATGTACTTAATAATAATGTAATGTTATTTTTATAATTCGATGAGTTACAAATGGAATGACAAATTATGACAAAATACATACCAAATAACGGTTGTAATGTTAAAAGCAGAAAAGAATTTCAATTGTTGAACTTAAAACTTACCGCAAAACGAGTATATTTTATTTTTTTTAACAATTTTTGAAAGATCTTTATTACAAGCAAAACATGATTTTAAAACGGAAGTAAAAAATAAGGAAAGTTATTTTATTTGACATCATATTTAAGGAATACAAGAAAAACATATAAGTTTTTAAATATATTAAAGAAAAAAAAGGAAGCCAAATAAAACTAAAGAAAAAATTTCACAAAAAATAAAACTTAACAGAAAATAAGAAATTTCGATAAAAAGAAAAAAGATTAAAGTTTAGTATTTTAGTTTTGTTTGTAGAAAATTTATATTAAATTTAAAATGGTACTACACATAATAAAACAAATATCAATTTTTTATACGCAAATCAATTGCTTCACCACCTTCCCATATCAAGATCCTGTGGGGTGTCATTTAACTCTAACAATTCGCCATCAAAACTGTAACGAAGTATTTAATAGTTTTGTTTTAAATTTTCTTTGGTGGGATATTTCTGTATTACCTTAATTTTAAATGATCTAGAGACAGTTTCAACTCTTCAGCACATTTTATATATAAAATACGAAATTTATCAGTCTTCATTAAATCAATTTGTAATGGACGTTTCCATTTATCCGATTGTATTTTAAGAGTGATTTTATTGCATCAGCGTTTTTTAGCATTGGCAGCTACAGCTCCTGGTGAAGTAAAACGATTGGAAAGAACTCGACCATCTGGAAAAATAGTTTGGTTTGTGTATTTTTTCTTTTTTCTTTGGCGAACACAAGTGCTTAGCTATAACTATGTACGTCTTATTGGCATGTCCAAACGAGTTCAAATGTAATTCGTTGAGATTGCTGGTTGTCAAAAAAAACAAAAAGTTTGCAAATCGCGGAGGGATATACGTTAAGAATGTTACAGTACG
>PYHX02000467.1:75176849-75208070 GCA_004302925.2 Cochliomyia hominivorax
AAAAAGATTCTCACTCATTCAATATTTAATCAGATTTACATTTATGAAGTTTATTGGCTTCAGATCTGATTTAGTGATCACCGGCAAAACGACCTGTAAAACTGCATTTCATTTGCATTTTAAAATTGTTGCATTTTCATATATTGATCTATGTAGTGTGTGTGTATGTATGTATATATGTATGTATGTATGTATGATGTATGTATGTATGTATGATGTATGTATGCATGTATGTAATGTATGCATACATGTAATGTGGATTTTTTTTACTTCATTTAATTGAGGTTTTATTTTCTTAGGTTTTCTTATGTTATTGTTGTTGTTTGGTCTTGTCTAGTGTTGTAAAATAATATACAATATGGTTGGAGTCTTATGACTACAAATACATATATTTTTGCAAGAGTTTATTATTTTATTCTAAAAATAACTTCATAAAACCATTAAGAGACAGAATTATTAACACAGAAAACTTAAGCATGATTTTTCAAAAAAAAAAAAAAATACCTAAAAAAGGGATATGAACACAAGTATTGGGTGTACAAGGTGTGTAACTCGCTCAAATGTCCAAGCTCTTCTATATATTTTTTCTAGGAGATGAACACCATCCCCACCCTGTTAGCGACACAAATAGACAGTTTCAAAAGATTTACCACAACCACCGTTTAAAATATCTGCCAATCCCCTCAAAAATTCACATCGCCGAGCAGTCATTCGCTTCGTTATTATTTTCCCGTCAAAGCCAATGAGGTTCGCAGACGGGCGAGAAGAACTTCGCAATAACAACTCCAGCGATCCAAGAATTGTTGTACAGGAACTCCTGAAATCAACAGGTTGGTAGAAACACAATTGCAACCTGAATGCTGAAAAGAATACATTGAATACGAATGTCCGATCATTTTCCTTTTCCTAAAGAGAAGGATGACAGTATCAGGGTTAAGTTTGTAATTAAACGATATCAAACCCTAAGGATTGCTTACAGCTTCATCCTAATACAAAAGTGGAAAAAATGTGAACCTTTTGCGAAATCTCTAGAGGCCTTTCTCCACCCCCACCAACATTAACAATCACCACACTCAAATCGCACATGGCTTGAACTGACAGAGACCAGGCAAACGTACGATCCCTGTTGTACTTGACCTGTCAAAAACTTTTGAAACTGCCAGCCAAAAATTTTCTTCCTAAACATCTTACACTCTACTTTGCCGACCTATTTGAAGAGATGGATTAGAAAGACTAAAATTCTTTTCACAGAGACGCCACAAATTCCCCGGTTTCAAGTTACCGTCGCAGGTATTGCACAAATTCAAATAAAGCAATTGTTTTCGGTACAGTTTCCCATCAGTTCCCTCGTGATAATACACATCCCTCCAATACCACCAATTACAGAACATTATCTTATTATATCAGCTCTAATTTTTAATCTTTCTGGTAGCATATGCATTCTGCATGAGAAGCTCTGGTCCAGTTTTGAAGTTAAGAATGTATTGAGCAAATTTCTAATACAACAAGATCTAAGGTAAAGTCTCCTAAGCCAAAATCTCAAATCTGCATTTATCTCAAATAGTTTTTAATCAGTTTTCAAACATGTGGCCCCGAATTGGCCATTATGACCTTGTATTTGGGCGTTTATTGCTCTCTTTCAAAAGAATCAATTGCCTTGGAGACATGACTCCTAAGATCGTTGAATCCAATTTCAATAATACAAAACTCTTTTCTGATTCCCTTTAAATTTTAACTTGGAGTCATGTTAAGTTATCTTTCAGGCAGTACATTGAGCAAATGCGTCAAAAGAATTACGCAAGTTTTACGGAAAAAAATAATCAAGCGTTCAAAATCAATCGAAAAGAATGTTAGACAGAGGGAGCAAATTAAGGGCAATAAGCGGGTTAGACAAAATTTTTGATCAATAAAAACTGTTTTACTTATACCACGCAACAATTAAAGGTTTTCATTAATTAGTGCCTCAGAATTATTTGAGATCTCTGGAATATTACCAAGAAGGCACCCATAATTAAAAAAATGTGGAACATGGAGTTGGATCGACCATAATATTAGAAAACATCTGGAAAGTATAACCAGCAAGACTGGGATTTGTATAGTGTACAGCTGCCGTTTTTTCTTTTTTTAAATTAAAACGATTGACAAAACTTGTGTTTAATCATTGAAGTCTACTGAAATAATAGATTATAACGAGTAATACATTGCCACGATAGATAGATATATAGATATCGATATATATATATCCAACATATCAGATTTGCTAGATTATTAAGATGAACTGAACATTATGTCATATACGTCAAAAGCGAATTAATTTAATTGTATACAAGTTTTAATACTTTGAAATCTAATGAATGGAAAATCTGATTCGTTATAAATAATCGGAAAAAGCAGCTTTAATATATAAAATTTCCAATATCATTGTAAATCAATTTCTAAATGTTCAAAAGTATGAAGCTGTACTTGTTATGTCCCTACTAAGTATATTAATATTTATTAATATTAATTTTATTAAGAAATCTGTTTGGCAAAATCGTTAGCTTTAATAAATATTACTACTGGATTTTACTAGTTCAACTTGGCACTACAAAAGGTGATAATAATTTTAGTAATTTGTTTATTATTAACAAGATTTTAAGATTATTTTCTAAACCAAATTGATGTTTTACATTGACATTGAAACTTCTAACCTTTTTGCCCTCAAGGTCAGGAAATGGATTAGAAATTAAGTAAACATTGTGATTTTGTTTACTTTACACAATATTTTATATATTCACCAAATCGCTTAGGAACAAGCTGGGGAAAGATCGAAATTTTAACTCAAATTTAAATGAGAGATAATATTTAATTTTAAAATACATTATAAATTCTATATTGAGAATTATTGTAATAATTGGTAAACTGTAGCAGTTGTGAATGAAAAAATAACAATTCACAATGAATGTGCCAAAATTTAGAATATTTTTATTAGAAATCAATTCATTGTTTCCTATAAAAATAGTGTTTTTTTAATCAGTTAAAAATAATAGATTTTTTTACCCCAGAGGTGGTTGAACGTTTAAGATAATATTTTTTTCAATGTCAAAAAATTGCGAAACTTGTAGCGAAAAAAAATTATATATTTATTTTAATTTTAGTCAACTATCGCTGTTGCATTTTGTATAAAATTTAAACTGCGAAGAATTTTTTCTGTTATAAAAATAAACTTTATTAAAAGTCATTGGCCTTTTATCAGAACTGCTGAAAATGCTACAAAGTTTAAGCGTTAAAAAAATATTTATTTTAATTTTAATATTTCAAGGGATTTACTTTGCCATTAGGACTACTGAGTACTTAGTTATAGTTTTTAGATAATTAATTAAACATAACTTAAACTTAATCAGATTCTAGAATCAAATTAAAAAAATACAAAATTGTCTATTTGGTATACAAGTTAATAATGCCGTTGATACAATGTTCTAAATATTGTGCATCGTTTGAGCGGCTCATAGAACCGGAGCTAAAAAACTGTAACAATTTTGAGGTAAAAATGAATAAACATTTTTTCCGAACTTATTCTGATACCTTCTTCTGAACCGAATCGATCGAAACGAATGGAGGGCGGAAGGAATATGATCTGGACTTTAAGGCAGATGAGCTAAAACTTTCCATTCACTCTTTTCCAATTGAATCGATCGAAACGAATGGAGGGCGGAAGAAATATGATCTGCGCTCTAAAAATTTCTATTCACTCTATTCCAATTTTTTCTTAAACGATAGACTGAATAGAATATTGCAGTATCATGTCTGATGAAACGAATTAATTGTCTCGGTATTGCCGCCCTTTAATATATTTTCCCATCTTTTGGCAGCTTCTCAAATCGTAGAGAAATGTCATACTACATTGATCGAAACAGATGGAAGTTAGAAGGAATAAGGGCTATAAGATATCCCATCAACTGTTTTCCAATCCCTTCCCGATCTTAAAAGTTCATAATACAATACAAAGCATTACCTTGACGTATTAATTTTGATTTGGATTAGCTTTTCTTCAAGAGCTGTTAACAAATTATTCGATTTCGGCATCACATATTTCCATAATTTCTTCTATTTCACTACTCTTAGGTAAGAAGTGATTTAAAGAAGTCAGTGGTGATTGAAAAGTGAGTGTAATCCAAATTCCTAGGCTTACATTTAGCAGCTCACTCTGTTAGCTTAGAGATTCTGCGCGAAAAGTTATGCAAAACTTTTTGAAATAAGTTTTAAGTTTTTCTTTGACTTCTCACTTCAAACGAATCAATTGCCTTCGGGAAAGGTTTCCTGTAATCATTTGACCAATTTCATCATCTTTTACC
Organism: Cochliomyia hominivorax; assembly: GCA_004302925.2. Classification (NCBI taxonomy): domain Eukaryota; kingdom Metazoa; phylum Arthropoda; class Insecta; order Diptera; family Calliphoridae; genus Cochliomyia; species Cochliomyia hominivorax. The sequence continues at coordinate 75,181,184 of PYHX02000467.1, forward strand.
AAGAACCGCCTTCTAATCCACCAAATACAGAGCATATGCTCTTTGCCTTCCTTTTTGATTACTTCTTGAAAAACAGGTATTGTAACTTTAGACTTTCAAAAAATAGATTCATCGCTTGTTTTGAGAGCTTTGGTAGATAAAACATTATGTCATTTTCGGATCTCTTCTTTACTTTTCACTAGCTGCGTTGATCGGTTTCTGCGATGACTTAGACCTGAACTCTAGAAATTAATCGTTGAATATTATTCCTTCCATGTGGATAATCAGTCCGGCTTTCTCTTACTTTGTTAGTTAGATCATTTCATTTGCCGTTACCAAGCATTCTTTGACGACCAAGTATACAGAGCAATTTATATTGTTCTTTTACCAAAGAAGTCTAATATTGCTTATTCGCCATCCAAGAAATTTTACGAACTCGTATCCACACGATGTTGTTTATAATAATTTTTCTATATTGAATACCTGTTCCATTCGTTCATCTTGTTAAAAGCCGATCGTGTAGCTACGAATCCTGCTGGATTCGTAATATTATTATTTTCTAGCGATGCCCAGTGGAAATATGAGCTTTCATCGGTTTTTAGATGTTATTTCCATTTTAGTTTCCGATCAATTATATCACTAATATTTTCATTTAGCTTTTCCTTTCCCTTGTAAGCTAAATTACTTTCTGTTCCCTTGGTTGTTTCCAAAGAAGTGCTATGAGTAAATTGCTATAATTTTCAAGAGATTGACAATATTTCTGTCGAAAATTGACGTTCTATGGAGGCTCCAATTCCAAAAGCATATTTCACACTATCGGATATTGGATTGATCATAATAACACGAGAGTCAATTAATGTTTGTTTAAATATAATTGTATGAACACTGTTCTGGAGCAAATATCAAGCATTTGTGTTTTTTTCCGAGGACTTAACATAACAACGATGACTTTCCTCCACGATTCCAATATCACGCTTGATGTTATTTGATCATCTACATTCTTTGTGTTTCCTCTATAATTAAATTTTTACCAGATTCCTTTGAATAAGAATTCTAATAATGAATGATTGATTAGACCCCACTACCCCTGCAGTTTGTATTTTCCTCCTGGTGTTATTGGCCAAACTGCAGCATTAGACTTATAACAACCATAACTATTCAAATACGATTCCTGATAAGATATAGATTTTAAAGGATTCGAGAATCCACTCTTCCCTTTTTTGTTTACTCATTACATTAAGACCAAAATTGTCTTCCATTTGCCATAAAATGATACTCTATATATTCCTCCATAGGGTATTCGACAAAACTGATCTTATCTTTGTTTTTGTATTTTGTTTTTCTCTACCTCTTTTTTGTTTACATTTCCATTTTCTTATCAGTTTTAAGTTAAAAATAATTTTTATTTTTTATTGAATTTAAAAATTGTTAATTTTTGCACTTTTTTTTGCATTTAAATGTTCACTTTTTTGTGTTTTGCTATTTGTTTAGATGTTTTAATACCCTACACCTGACTAGGTCAGAAGGGTATATATAAGTTTGTCATTTCATTTGTAATTTCCATAATTTTCGATTTAGACAGCAGATCGGAAATAATGTGAAGAAAACATCACAGTAATCGGTCCATTAGTTTTCGAGTTATAAGCAAACACGCATTTTCCGATATTTTAAACCTCCTATGGGTTATACGGAACTTTGTTTTCTTTAAGTTTTCGAAATCCCATTCCCTAAATAGCCGAGTTATTAATTAGTCTTTTATATTGATATTAGTGTTGTTTAAGAATCTATGTTGACTCAGATAAAGGCTATAGAAATGGCTGTCACTTTCTCCTTCTTCTTCTATAAGTGATTATATTATGAAAGCCTAATTATAACAGGGACTTAACGTTTAATGTTAAGTCCGTTGCTTAGAAAAAAATCCGTGAAGAGTGTGGAAAATTCAGCACGATCGTGATATTCGGTTAAAGCCAAAAACTAAAAGGAAAATTAAGTGAGTAAGATCCGTTTATACTGGTTTTTGTCACTTTGTTCGTACAGGTTTGTTCTCCGTTCTAAATCTGCCACACAATTGGGACACTTTTATAGTGCTCTTTAATACTCTTTGAACAAAGGACCAATATCTCTCTATTGGCTTTAACTCCAGGCAGTTTGAAGAATTTGCCACATTATTGTAATTGTACCTCTCAAAGGGCTTGTTAGATATGGTGAAAGAAACAGAAGTCAGACCACAAAAAAGTGGGTATATTGATGTAAATTTCGGCATTTATAGAGCCCGTTTAAATAAATGATTTGTTTGCCCAAGAACTTTTTGGGAAATTTTGACTGTTTTTGGATCCTTAACTTTTATTTCACATTCCCTTGAGTTTTGGCCACAAAAAAATATTTGACCAGAAAGTTGCGAAAGATCTTCCAGAAGAACAAAAACATTTTTTAGAAAACTTGATTTCAATTTCGGTGCTCCGTTCTTGACCTCCATTTTTTAGCAGCATTGGTGTCAAGAAAATTTGTATGTTTATAAACCAGCATAATCTTTAACTTTCGAACATTAAGCTAACCGAACTGCTTTCATAGCGGCTGTTTTTTTGGGAGCGCCATTGCAAATGCTTTCTATTTTTTGGCTTTCGAAACAACATGTGGACCATTCCTTCTAACTGAACCAGGTGTTTGAAAAAAAAAGTGAGTTAGAAATTTTTCAAGGGATTGAATCTCACTCCTTAAAAATTGATACTCGCAGAAGCATGTACTTGAACAGAATATTCTGTGGGTATTATTGGGACCTTTGGGACATAATGGACTAATGCTGGTAGAATTTGTAGAATTAAGAAATTAATTTTTTAATTTTTTCTTTGGTGTTACAAACATCTCCATAAACGTTTAATATCCCCAAATCTCGTATAGTGGCACAAGTCATACAAACTGAACGTCAACAAGAGACAAAAATTGTATTCAAAACTTAAGTAAATTGTATGCAAAACATTTTGCCAACGTCAATTATTTATTTATTTTTTTATTTATTTATTAATTGTATTTTAAACTTTACAACAAGTTTTTTTTTGTAAAAAAATTGTGTGGAACCTAGAGGTTTAGCGAGGGCAGAACTAAAAGTATTTTGTTTTTAGAAAACGATTTTGCTCTATTTATCTTATAACAACGAAATGTCTATTAAAATTTCCACTTCGTGAGCCAAAGAGGAATTGTTTAAGACCTCTTTATATACTCTGAAATCGGAGTCGATATAATTATGCGCCCGTGTTATGCCCACCCACCTTTAATGGAATATTCCTATTTCTTAATAAAATTTATTGTTTGTGTTTTTCCCCCTCAAACTAAATTATTTAAAACCAGAAAATTTCGTTCCGTAAGCAATCGAAAAATCGAAACCCGAAACCGGTTTTTGGCATTACCAACCAGTTTCGAATAATATCAATTTTCGAATTATTCGACATGCCGGTTTTTTACTGTCAGTTAACCGGTTAACCAACTTCATTTTTCTCATTACCGTACGAGATCAAATAGAAGTTCATCTGCCTGACAACATCAATATTTTCTGCAATACTGTGCATGGGTGACCATGCACAGGTATTCAGATTACTGATATTTGTGCATATTTCTCCCGATTGTACAAAGTGCTTTTTCATTTTCACACAGAAAGCATTAAAGTGTGATTCACAATAACGATCATATATTGTTGTTAGAGCAACCACCTTAAACATTTCAAGAAGGAGGATGGAGGACTTAACAACCGTCAGTGATCGAATAGTCAAAATACAGTTCGTTGATAAAGTCAATAACAAAACGGAATCTCGTATAATTAAGTCAGAACATCTTCCAAATGAAATCTCAAATCGCTTTTCCAGGGTACCAAAACCATGAAATGAACCTCTTTCAGAAATAAACCTCTTTATCGCAACATGAATAAAGAAAGTCTTGATACGTTCTGAAGCCATATTGAGGATTTGAATATTTTATATATATTTTTCAGGTAAAGAATAAAGGAAATTTCTGAAATTCCTTTTTAAATTAAAACATTCCAGGGTTCTGCATCAATTGAAATATAAACCAGATGTGACAAGATCTGGAATATAAAGTGATTTCTCAAACAGTTTGACAGTCATGAAACTTGTGGCTGAGTGCTGTCATGATGAAATATGATGCCTTAAAATATGGTCCAATATTTTGGTCGTTTTTCGTTAATTTACCTCTTCAAACGAAAAGAAACGAAAACGTTTATTCGTCTGACCAAATTTCTACAAACACATTTCCGACCCCACCACATATTGATAATTATCTTGGTGGCATGGATGTTCAGCTTCGGAATTGGTTTATCTGATTTGCCATTATTTCAAGCCCAATTTCTGACATTAAACATTTAAAAGGCTCTCGGTTCCCAATTTTCTTGCTCTTTCATGTATCCCAATGCTTTTAAACGTAGGGAAATGACTTATTAGATGGTTTTTCCAATGAGAACACAAGACAACAACCTCATCCAATAATGTTTCCAATTCACAATCTTTAAACCTGTTCAGCTGAACAATTCTCTCTCTTTTTGTCTTCTCTATCGAAAGTATCATTTTTGAATTCGTTCAAATCATTTTTTTGGGAAGTATCCCAAGTACGTGAAATCCGCAGACAACAAAACAAGTGATGGGTTGTTGAGTATTGTCTAACAAAAGATTACGGCAACTCTAAATTGCGACCTATACTTTCATTTAGGAAGGAGGGGCTCCCGAATCGCCATTAAAAACCAGTTTACGACTTATAAATGTAAAAATCAATGTATAAAACCCCTTATAACGGTAACCAATACCGCTATGCGACGCCTAAGCATTCATAAATATGCAAGAGTGAGACACAAAACTCTGGAAGGCAAGCAAACGGAGTACAGCCTGACCATCTTAAAGCGATAACAACAATGACGCGATAGTTGTTTAATCAGCCAGAGATGCTTTGAGAATCCATTGAAATCATTGTTCACAAGTTCTTGGAGTTGATGAATATTGACTGAAATTTTTTTCTAACAATCGATAACTTTCAGCAGCCGATTTCTTTAAAAAAAAGAGAAAGTTATCAGATTTCCCGCAAAGTCTCATTTAAGGCACAAAATTCTTCAGTGTTATAGCAATTTGGCTTCTATCGAATACTGAATTTTGATGAGAAAATATTTACCCTCCAAAATACCATATTATATATGATATGGGTGATACTTAACAGACCTTCCTGCAAAATATATTTTTAGGCCCAAGGTTCCACTGTGTTAAAGAGAGTTTAAATATCTGTGTTTACATTTTGACGATGATATATGTTTACCTCTCGAAATACCATATTTTTATTATTAATATAAAACATGTGTGATAATTTAAATCGAGATTATTAACTTCTACAAATGATAAGTCGGGACTTTTATCTACTCTATGCGGGAATCAGTTATCATGTTTTTTTTGAAAATATTATTGGTACCGGTAACAGGAAGAAGAGGGGAAGTATTCCATAATATCGAGAAAAGAACTTAGGCTGGAGGTTATTGATATTCCCTCTAATAAAACTCATATGGGAGGAAGATATTTAAGTGACTTTCCCTAACCACCCTCCTATATTTCATGAATGGCTAATAGTTTAACATGTAGGCATACGACAGGCGTCATGACCGGTTACCGGTTTCGTTTTTTTTTTTTTTTTTGTTCCTCATGAAAAAAATGCACAAAATATTAAGTCTGTTTATCGTTTAAAATTTGTACAGAAATACAATAAATAATAATAAATATTGGGAAAAAATATATACAACAAAAATAAGAAATATATAAATTTCAAAGAAAAAGCAACAACAAATAAAAAAAAGGCAAACGCCAACTGTTATTTGTACACGTGAATTTTAAATTGCCAAACAATCAAGAAATTATAAAAATTGGTTTTAATACGTTTTTCTACACAGTGACTAAAATTAAGTTGCGTTTGTTTTTATATCCTCCACCACCACAAGTGGTGGAGAAGGTATCATCCCAGATTCCATATTGTAACTATATTCCTGCATCAAATCAGAATCTGAATCGATTTAGCTACGTCCATTTATTTAGCCGTCAGTCTGTCTGTCCGCAATAATTGACATAGCTCGAAGGCAAGCAAACAGAGTAAAGCCTGACCATCTGACGCGATAGGTGTTTACTCACCCAAAACTGCTTTAAGAATCCATTCAAATCATCGTTCACAAGTTCTTGGATTTGGTGAATATTAACTGAAATTTTGTCTAACAATCGATAACTTTCAGCAGCCGATTTCCTAAAAGAAAGAGAAAGTTATCAGACTTCTCGCAAAGTCTGCTGTCTACAGTGTTATAGAAGTACGGAAAAAAATGATTGTTTGCAATTTTGGTTCTATCGAATACTGAATTATAATGAGAAAATATTACCCTCCAAAATACCATATTATATATGTCTGTCTTTTGTTGTCACGCTCACATCCACAATATTTGACAAGGCTCAATAAAATTTGACCTGAATATTTATTATAGTTCTAAGAAGTTTCCTATTTAAACTCAGTAAAATCGGTTCATTATATTAAAAGATATAGACCGATATCTGAGACAACCTCTGAGTTCAAATTTAAACTTTCGTAAACTTATCAATTATAAATTGATAAACTTTGTCATAATATGAAGTTACATGAACTTCATTGCCAGTCCAAAATTTATCAAAATCGGTTCAGTCGAAAAAAGGTTATAGAGAAAACTATATCTAATTTTATGATTTATTAATTGATACTGTGTTATATTAAGAAAAAACTTTTTATATCCTTCATCACCACAAGTGGTGAAGAGGGTATATCAACTTTGTCATGCCGTGTGTAACACTTAGAAGGAATCATTTAAGACATCATTTTGCTATATATATTTTTGCATGATATCAAGATCTGAGTCGTTTTAGCTGTCTGTTTTTGACACGCTCACAGCCACAATAACTTACAGAGCTCAATGATATTTGGCCTGAATATTTATTACAGTCCTGAGAAGTTTTCTATTCAAAACCAGTAAAATCGATTCAGTATATTAAGAGATACAGACCGATATCTAAGACAATATCTTAAAGCGAAGAACTTTTTTTAAATCAATTATAAATTGACAATTTAGAATAAAATTAATTGAAATTAATTACGATAATATCAAAAAATATGTACCTCAATACTGTTCCAAAAACCATGAAAATCGGTTCAGTAGAAAAAAAGTTATAGACAAAAATAAAAGTTATTTTATGACTAATTAAGGTTTCTTTGTTAAATATGAGAAATATTTTCATATTATGTATGTGTTTGTGAGTGTATATGTGAGTTTGTATGTGCGTTTTGGCCCAAGTACGATGTCTATTAAAATTGGTGATGATGGATCCATTATTTCAACTAGTCCCCATACAAAGTTTTCCGCCCGGAATGGGATTTAAAAGACATAAAAGTACTAAATATAAAATAGTTTTAACGAAATTTGGGCCAAATAAATCTAATAATATTCTAAAATTGTGTCATAAATTATACGAGGATCGGTAGATTATTTTTCATAGGTTCCATGTAAATCCCCTTAAAAATAACGCTTTAAAGGACTTAAATCTCATATAAACGCAATTATTGTGATAAGAATTGGTAAAATTAAGATAACTATAAGCAAAAATCGATGTACGATGTATTTTACGAGGGTCGGTACATAATTTCCTCTAGCTCCCGTATTATGCCCCTAGAAGAAGACCTTTTAAAACGCACAAATCCTACATAAATATTAGAATTGCACTCTTAAGCACAAATTAGCAAATATATTTATACGAGGGACGATCATTAATTTTTTATAGCCATCTATTAATAACCAACAATGTGGTGTAGGGTATTAATTAGACTAAAACTTTTGCTTGGTTTATTTCTTAGGCATTTGTGGTGGAGGGTATTGAAGATTCTTACTTCTTCTCACTTTAATTTAGTTTTTTTCCGGTCGAATTTTTAGGAAATTTAATTAAAATTCTATAATTTAATTAAATGACTCAATTTGATAATTTTGTTATTTCCAAAAAAAATATTAATGTTTTTGTTTTTGTTCAATTTTAAAGGGAATTCCCCCCGCAAAAATATGTATGTATGTATTTGTTTTCATTTAAAATTAATGTTAAATTAATTGTTTAACTTATTTCAATATTTTTTTGTTCAGTTAGGAATTTTGTAGAAAATTTAAAATACACACGAATGTTTTCAATTTAGACACGTGATATGTTTTTTAAAATCTAAAACTCATCTGATTTTTCTAGTTTTTTTTATAGAAAAACTAGTGTTAAGTATTGTTTAATAATAAATAAAAATAATTTAAATGTTATAAAATTCATTTATTATTATTCAGATGAGACGAATTTTAAAAAAAATGATTCACGTCACTATTTCAATTTATTGCGAACTGGAATGATGACCTTCTTAAATCAATAGAGTATTTTTGAATATATTTTTCTGGAACCTCCCAATAACTAAAGAGTGATTAAAGTCCTAGACCAAAAAAATACCCACTCACTGTGGCACCTAGAGCCGCTACAAAATAAGGTTAACTCAGCTTTATATAAAAAACAAATACCCACTCACTTCGGTACTTAAAACCGGGTTTTCAAAACAATGTTTTTTGGAAGTTCATTATTAGAAATGAAATTTTCCTCTAGAAACTAAAGATTGGTTTACTCAGCAATTGACTAAAAAATATCCACCGACTTCTGTACCTGGAATTGGATCACAGGTGTTTGAAAAAAATGATTTTTTCTGGAAATTATAAATAGAATTTTGATAAACTTGTTACTTAAACCTTTCTATATCTACCAACAACAACAAAAGAGTATTTAACCTTGTCTTAACTTCGGTACCTTCAACCCCCTCACCGGGGTTTCAAAAACCATATCATTTGAAAATTGTTTTAAACTTTGGAACCGTTGCAGATAATATTTTTACATCATATAATAATGTATTGACCTGCAATAATTAAAGAGTGATTACCTCATTTCTAGACCAAAAAAATATCCACTCATTTCGGTACTTAGAACCGGTTCATCGGAGTTTCAAAACATTATTATTATTATTATTATTATTATTATTATTATTATTATTATTATTATTATTATTATTATTATTATTATTATTATTTTTTGAAATTTGTTAATAGAATATTTTTAAATATTTTCTTGAAACCTTTCTATGTCGGCTTCTTGGAAGTAAAGAGTTGTTAACTTCTCTCTACCTTCAAAAATATTCACTCACTTCGGCACCTATAACCGGCTAAGAGTGATTTCAAAATTATGTTTTTTTTTCGAAATTATTCTGAAACTTTTGAATAAAGAAAATTTATTAGAGATAAAGTTGAAGGGTTTTTTGAGTTGTCGTGGGTAAAATATGGACTTCTAAAGTTGGCCATCTTAACTATAACCCAAATACAAGAAATACTGGACAGATCTTTACACAATTGCGAACGATGTTTTTTTTAAATTCATAAACTTATAAAAAGTTTCAAGATCTATGCACTTTAAAGTAATTTTCAGAAGTGGGTCATGTGTGGACTGACTGAAAATACTTTTTGGCTGTTAAAGCTTAAATTTATAGCTTGATAATTTCATAATGATTCCAACTTTGCGATTTAAAAAATTAATAAAAGAATTTATATTTTAACTTAAAAAAAATGTACTAAATTTGGAAAGGTCTTATGGGAGGATTTTTGCCGTAGCTCATACACATCCATTCAAGATTTCTTTAAAAAATAATACAAAAATGATAGAATTCAGAATACAAAGATGGCTTTATCAGTGGACAAATATTGCCACCTTTTAGGAAAAAACCCAAAAAAATCGATTTTATTTCAAAGTTCCAATTTCAGATTAATATAACACTTTAAGAGATTCATATAGTTTTATGGTTATTGGAGCAATATTTTTCAGAATTTTATAGATAATCTGGTTTATATTTTAAAAATATTTAAGGACTTATATTAAGCCCGCTAAGACTAAGAAGAAAGGGCAAGATTAAAAATTGTTTGAAATTTTGTTACGATAAATCAATCATTATACCCAAGATGGCCAATTTTGAAGGGTCGCCGACTATGCCTCTGACCACATAGGGACTTACACATCTCTAAATTAACTCGAAAATACTTCAGCTCTAAGCACGTGAAATTTCATTAGATAATATCTAAAGATTTAAAAATTATCGAGTTACTTTCCAAAAAAATATCCAAACGTTACATGGAAAGCCACCGGTCTTGACGGACAGACGAAAGGACGGACATTGTTAAATTGTCACAGAAATTAATTCCAAATCTGAGTAACCATTACACCATAACCTTAAGTTCATCTGTCAAATTAAGTCAACTTATAATCACTTCAGATGATTTAATTCTTTTTTTTTATAAAAATCTCCCAAATCAACCATTTTTAAATTAATAAATTGATTCCGGAAAAAAAGTTTATCTATATTTTGTCGCATCACTAATGATTCATAATTAACAGCAAATAATTATTAATTCTTTTAAACATTATTTTGCAACTAAACCACGTATTAACATACACATATACTAACATACATATATAAATACAGATGTATTTAAACACCGATTAATTGTCAAATGTGCAAATAATCACATTGAAACGTGTAACCAAAATAAATAACAACACCAACAACAAATATATAATATATGTTGTTGTACAAATATTTAAAAATAATAATTATTATTATTTTTATAATTATAATTAACCTGAATTTGTGTTATTTTTGCTGTTTTTTGTGGTGAAAAAATGTTAAGGTCATTTAAGTGTTTTTTAAGATTAAAGTACAAAACGTCATTTTGTTGATCAATTTTTATCAAGAGGAGATAGTAACAGGTAAGATAGTTACCTGTTATATGGCTATAATGAAGCTTAAAAACTCTGCCCTCTAGAATACTTTAGAGATGCATACGTTTTTGTCTTTTCGGGAAATAATTCTAAAACTTTTAAAGCATTTGAGATATTTTAATATAATTCATCAGAATTAGAGCTGAGGTGTTGCAGGGACACTCTTAAGGTTTTTTGACTCATATCACTGAGGAATTTTTGAAGAAATTAAAAAAAATACCATACCCAAGATGATTGAAATCGCTCTTACGGTTTAAAAGTTATAGAATTATTTCTAAGCAAATTTTTAATACCAAAATACTTTCAATAACTTTAGAAGTTTGGTCAGATATCGGTCTATAACTTTTTATACCCTAAATGATGTGTAAAATGCCCACCTTAAAGTATTTTTATCTACTGAGAATCTATTTCTGATCAGCTGAACGTCTGTTCAATTAATGTTAACCCTCTACAGGTCGCATAAGAAAACATTTTTTATACACGTGGTATTTTATTTATTGAATCCGTTTCTCTTTTAAGACCTCATAATAGGTCTAGTAATACTAAAAACTTGTTAACATCATTTCTCATGTCCCTTATATAAATATATCAATAAATCATTCGGACTAAGCCTTGATCCTCTCTGTACATCTGTAAGACGTGTGACTCTAGCATACATTTTCAAGCACTTCTTTTACTAAGGGAATAACCAAGTCTTTATGGATGTTGTCGTTTATTATATATCAAGTAGCGCGGGTTTTAGTATGTAGAATTTTAGATAGTGACATCTGTATGCCATAAGTCCATGTTGATTTTAAAACGGTTTTATACAAGATGACTTTATTGTTAATGTTAAACTTTGACTGATGTAGGACAGAGACCTCAAACTTCATATGAAAACTATTAATTTCTATATGATGGGTCCTTGATAACGAAAAGCTAATATAATCCCCTATTACCATTTAAGGTGAAGAAAGCCTGAGGACTTGGAAGAGTTATTTTTCACGAAACTAAACATTTTCAATATTCTAAACTCTGTAGTTCGATACTCCGATTGAACGATTAAAAATATTTTCATTTTGGTTTACAGCAGAGGTGTACAACCACACTACTACACAGAAATTGTTTTTAGTCTAAAATCGTGAGTCAATAAATCAGTATTTTGGGCCTAAAAGTTTATTCTACTCAAACGATTTTATTGTTCTTAATTTTATTTACATTTTAAAATATTTTGTTTATATTCCTAAGTCCTAATGCACTTAAATTAATTGTTTATGTCAGAGTAAATTATTTAATAATTTATTATTTATTTATAATTCAATTTTTAATTGAATTTTTATTCAAACTATCGCTTAGAATAAAATGAATAATGAAATTCGTAATTTTAATATTTAAATAATCGTAATTTTGAATAAATTTTTCATTTTTATAACCTTCACCACCACAAGTGGTGTTGAGGTTATATTGACTTTATAACGCTAAGAAGGGATCAGCTAAGACCCCATAAAGTATATAATTTCTTGCTTCAAATCAAAAATCGGTCAGTTTAGCTATATATCCGTCTGTTCATAGACCCCCAATGGGATTTAGATCTTCATGGCCACACGCCTCTGTTAACAGTGGGGTAAATCCATAAATTCAGCCAATAGGATTGGTGATCATTAAGTTGATCGTACAACTATTTTACTACCAAGATAAAAATTTTGTGCTAAATCCGATAGATGTTTAAGTGTAAACATAAACATCAACATAAGCTAATTCAGGAAATGGTGGTTTGTAGGACCTAATAGTAGTGATTTGGGACAGAAAAACATAAAGCCCTGATCAGGCAATAAAATTTGAACATGTGTATAGTTATTGATGATAAAAATGTATATATCACGATAATGGCAAGCTTACATATAGCTTGGCCAAAACATTGTCGAAGCCGAACACCCACCATAATATCAAAATAATTCTGTATGTATTTGGTAGAATAAGGTAGCCGTTTTGCATTATGATCACGCGGCCTAATGACACTTTACCAAGGACAATTGCTTTGTTTAGAATATTTAGCAGTCATAAGGTGAAAACTTTCAGCGAACTCTTCAGTTTCCTACGAAGTAGGAATATGGTAGCCGCAGTGTATGGGACATGGATAATGAAATCAAAAACAAAAACGCAACTTTAGGAACAGTAATAGGATGTGTAGGAGACTAGTGAGATTCGAATATGTTAGTTTGAACCAACCATATTAATGTCATACTCTTGACCATCATTGTCACAGAAGGGAATCTGACGCGATCTAAACAAAATAATTCTTGCACAACACAGATCGTGATAAAATAAACCAAATCAATGACGCGAAACAATAAATGGGATTTCGATCGATATAAAATGCCCTTTCTGGAATCAGAAATTTTATTGATACATTTTATACCTCATTACCATACCATATCTATATTTTGAAGGAATTATTTACTTATTTTTTTAATGGTATTACAAGAACAATCTATGGCGACCCAGATAAGGGATGAAATTCTACATTAAAATGTAAGCTTAGCAAGGATAATCCCTAAGATCTTCTCAGAGTATAAAGAATTTCTATAAATATTTATTGTATTCATATAACCTTCACTTCAAAAAAAAAAACTTTAAATGACACAAAACTCTCATATTTATAAGACCCATGAAAATATTTTAATAAGTATTTTTTACAAACAAATTCTACCAGCGTAGGTCCAAAATTTGTCATGCTTTCATCATAGTATAGATATTGGGCATTACAAGTCTTTTTAACCGATTTATTTAACCTTATAATCGACAAACGATTTGAACATTGTTAATTCCATAAGGATCCTTTTGGTTCTTCGAACCGGATTTCAAATTTTTATATCCCCAATTTCTTTAGTGTAATAAAAATAATATTGAAATTGTTTCCCTAAGATCTTCTCAGAGTATAGAGAATTTCTATAAATATTTATTGTATTTCCGCATCAAAAAAAACTTAAAATGACACAAAACTCTCATATTTATAAGACCCATGAAAATATTTAAAAAATTTTTTTTTAACAAAATTACAACAAATGATACCAGAGTGGGTCCAAAATTTAACATGCTTGCATCATGGTATAGATATTGGATATTACAAGTCTGTCTTAACCGATTTGTATAACCTTGATTATAATCGACAAACAATTTGAACATTTTTGATTCCATAAGCTTAATAATTATAAATGATTCTTTGTGGTTCTTCGAACCGGATTTCAAATTTTTATATCCCCAATTTGTTTAGTGTAATAAAAATAATATTGAAATTGTTTCCCTAAGATCTTCACGGAGTATAGAGAATTTCTATAAACATTTATTGTATTTCCGCATCAAAAAAATCTTTAAATGACACAAAACTCTCATATTTATAAGACCCATGAAAATATTTTTAAAAAATATTTTTTACAAACAAATTTACAACAAATGATACCAGAGTAGGTCCAAAATTTAACATGCTTGCATCATGGTATAGATATTGGATATTACAAGTCTGTCTTAACCGACTTATTTAACTTTAATTGATCTTTGAACATTGTTCATTCCATAAGCTTAATAATTATCAATGATTCTTTATGGTTCTTCGAACCGGATATCAAATTTTTATATCCCCAATTTGTTTGACGTAATAAAAATAAAATTGAAATTGTTTCAAAAATTTTGTATAAATTTTATTAAAATCAAAGTTTTTTCCTACTTGACCCTCTTTTGAAAGCAAAATTAACATGTGTTTGTTTTATATTATTAAATTTAAAAAAAAAATACTAAAAATAATTTTGCAATTTTTACAAAAACAATTTGTTTTTAAAACAGTGAAATTATGCGTTTTTTTTGTTTATAACAAAAAATATTATTCATTAATGATAATTTCATAATAAATGTCTTTTTTTACTTAAACACTTTAATAAATTTATGTATTTTTTGCCATAAATTATTTTTTAAAGAAATTTTTTGTTTGCAAAAATTAAAATTGTCGTCTATAAACAATTAAATTTATTTATAAATTTTATTTTGTCTCGTCTTTTATGTTCATTGTGTGTTTCACTTGTCATCGTAGAATAATGAAAAAAAATCATGTTTTCTCTCTTTTAATTTTTTATTTTTTATTTAAAATTATTATTATTTTTAAATGCATTTAATTCAGTCACTATTTTTGTCATGAAATTGTTGCGGTTTTTTTTTAAATTATTTTCACATGGCAACAAACCAAAAGATAAAGAAAACAAATAAGAACGATATATTAAGCTAAGCCGAATTTTAAATACCCTTTATCACAAATGCCTGTGAAGTAAATACATTATGTTTCAAATATACACAGTCAAACCTACACTCACGTATAAAATGTATAAATGTGTATTTTTGGCTATAATTCTTTTTTCTGAACCGATTATTGGAGTGGTAGTGAAATACATATAACGATTTATACTTGATAATTTAACGAAAGTTTTTTGTTTGAACTTAGAAGTTGCCTCAGATATCGCTCTATATCTTTTAATAATCTGAACCGATTTTGTAAATTGTTGTAAATAGGAAACTTCTCAGAACTACAACAAATACTGAGGCAAAATTTCATTGAGCTCTGTAAATTATTGTGGATGACATACAGACATAGATAAATCGACTCAGATTTTGATTTAAGGCAAAAATATATATAAACATCATATGGACTGAGATAATTCCTTCTTAATCTTACACACTGAATGATAAATTTAAAATACCCTCTTCACCATTTGTGGTGGTGGAGGGTATATATTGTCGGTCTTAATGCAAAAAAAATAAAAAATATATTAAATCGTTCAGTCGATTGTTTCTCAGTTTCTCTTCTTATTCTTCTTTGTTTGATATTATTTTTTATTATTTTATCTTCTTTATATTATTGATTTTAATTTCATGATTATTTTTGCCCGATTGATAGAATCAACAACAACAAAGTAGTTTAAAAGCGATCTGTTCTATGGTTTTGAAAAGGTGTCTGCGGTAAAAGGTGTTACTAAAGATCACCTCAAAGTCTTTGGTGACTGTTTCGAACTATGCACTTTATTAATCTCCCAACTAAAGAGAAGGAGCTAAAAATTCTAAACACACGTTTGCCATTTAAATTGTAAATTGGACTTAAATGAGGTACAAGAAAAAAGTGCGTACTAATTTTTTTTTATATTTTTAACAAAACCCAATTTGGACCTATAAAAAGTTGACCAATGATTCAAAGGTCTGCCATCAAACTGTATCCAATGTTATCAAACAGAAGCAGGAAAACTTGACTGTTGTTGGAAAAACTGATTCTGGTAGAATGAACGATCCACATGATATTTCTAAAGCCAGAAATATAGAAAGCATTTTCAAAAGAGCTCCCAATACAAGAGGTAGGAAAGCAGTACAGTAAGCTCAGAGCTCGGAATATTTGGTATGAAACCAGTTTTAAAATCATACAAGGTTCATAAAATTCTTTACAAAAACGCTACTAAAAATTTAAATGACAAAAAAGTGAAACTGAAAGTCAAGAATCGATGGCAAAACGTATGTTCTGGCAGATTTTTCTCAACTTCCTGGTAAACAATTTTATATTACTGAAACTCGAGGGAATGTTGAAGAAAAGTTTAGGACCCAAAAGCAATCAAAATTGCTGCAGAAGAAGCATATCATTGGATATTGGTCTCGTGTTAAAAGAGAATTGAGGAGCACTAAATAGGTGTCCAAAAGTGTGCTGGATTAGAAACGGAAATCAACTAACTGTTCGAGCAAAGTCACAGAAATCACTATAAAACGTTAATGGAAGGATTTCCGAAAAAGGTTCAAAATGTCATCATATTAAAATATATGTATGTTAAGAATTTTTTTAGATCTCTAAGCTCCCGACTAAACACGGTATAATGGGCTTGTCCTAGGAGGTAACCTATTGCGTCTTCGCAATACACTTATGCACACTAACTGTCTCCCCACGTAATGAATGTAAGACGCCCGCATTCAAAGCAAACATTTTTCTATAAATATTAGAATATTTTTGAGAGACAGGCGGCACTTCTGTCACTGAGAGCTCATGTGACTAAAATCCCTAGTAGTTGGTTATCGCATTGAAAAGTTAGTGTACCACTTAGGTAATGAACATGCTGATTAGGTAGTAAGAGAAGGTTCTGAGTCTAATATATCCCACACGGAATCAGTTTCAATTCTGCTTGGTCATATTGAGAGCAATATTTTTAAATACTTTCTCAAACGGGCCGTAAATAGATGGTCTGAACTAAGTACATGTAAAATCGCCAAGAAGAGGTAGCCCAGTTTCAATCTGAAACATTCGAAACAACTCCTGAACCGTAGTAGCAGGAATGTATCTTTGTTACTCTCAGTAATCACGGGTCACCTGTGTGTTAGGAAGGCATGGTAATAGACTTAGATTACCCTTTAATGAATATTGTCGTAGTTGCAGTGATAATTTAGAGATAAAGCAAAGAGTTTTCACCACCTGTGTGACAGCCCGGCTTGGAAATGAAGAGATATAGATACTGGATTCCCTTTGTGACGTATCAAAGACGAGATGAAACGAGTACTTCCAACTAGTGACAGACACACACTAAACACTTATTATCTTACATGTTGGTCATGGCCATGTCAACAAGGAGTCATTCTGACTCTACTTGACAGTTCATGAGTATTTGAATTACCATAGGAACCTAACCTAACCACGATACACCTTGTGGCAATGAAACGGTTGAACGTGTTGTATTTTATCTCTTTACTTTCGATTTTGTAGTAGTTTTTGTAATCGTTTTGATTGTTCTTTTTGAGAATAGAATTTCAGCTCCCTCTGGGTTGACGATTCTTGGCATAGTGTGATTCAGAACAGAGATTTAATTTTCGGTTGAACCGTTAATCTTTTGGACGATTGTTTGGGTACACAAAGTCTTCACAGTCTACTTATAAACACAAGTTTTTTTCTGTCTGCCTTCAATATAACCGGATAACTGTAGAGTGGTTGAGCACATTAGGGTTTGGCAATAACCTATGAACCTGATAGATGATTGAACCAACACAACAAACGAATCGTTTTCGGTTACTCAAGCCAGGTCTTATGGATATTAGACTTTGTAGTATCGCTTAGCAAGAATTTTACTGAGAATTTTAGTGTTGTCAACTGATTCATAGAAATTTCTCAATCAATATTTTTGTAACAGTTATAAAATTTACTTCCTAAGTTTTAGTTGGAACATGAACATTAACTTTGAAATTCTGTAAACAGAGGGCTCCACCAGTGGGGCAAGTACTTCTTAAAATTTAGCATGAAAAATACGTTAAAAATCATTAGACAAAATGGCTTCAGCTCTAAACGAATTAAACCTTGTGAGCATGTAAATCCTGTTCGTGAAAGCGTTTAAATTTCTCTAGTGCAAAAGGAGAATTGACCGAATATGCAATGGAGTTTTCTCATTTCCAAAACACGATTTGTCAAAAATTTTACACACGGAAAAAATTTGAAGTGCTCGAGATGTATCTTGACTTAAATGAAAAATTTTCGGATGTATCAATGGACTTCTAATAGGTTAAATTTAACAAATAGTGAACAAAAAAAATTAAAAATCAGGTCGAGCAAAAAAGGTGTAATTCACAGCGGGTTATAAATGGAGAAAGTTGACTTTAACTAGGTTAACAGAGGACCGACCCAGTTTGTTTATTTTGTATTTATTTTAATTTTTTTTAATTAGAATGAAATAATTATGCATAAACTCTGTTTAAGGTAACTCTATCTCAATCTGGATCATAACCTCTTTAGTTGGCTTTAAGTTAAATTTTATTTTAATAATTAATTTAATTACTTTCGGCAATTTAAACTCTGATAAACTTCTTTTTAATGTCTTTTGTTAATTTTAATGTATAAAGATTAAATAAGTAAATCAGCACCCTCTTCCCCAACACATCAGTTAGCGCCCCTTTAGTTAGATTTAACTTAACCGATAACTATTTTCTTCAATTTAAACTTATTTTAAAATCCTCCGTTATTTTCAATTTATTAAGTTTAAATCATTCTTATAAAAAACCAAGTTTAATTAATCTTTTACCTTTCCGCTCTGTAAAACTTAATCCCTTTAAACTTTTTTTAAAATCCTCTGTTACCTTCAAATTAGAAAGTTTAAATAATTCTTATCTAAACCGCAGTTAAAGTTAATTTTCTCTCTAAAACTTATGACGTTTAGTTAATCTTTCTTTGTAACTTAAGGGTTAAGCCAACTATTTTCTTTAATTTAAACCTTTAAAATCGTCTGTTATCTTTAATTTATAAAGTTTTAATCATAAAATTGTTATGTAAGTAGTGAAATCTAAAAATTCTTAACACACGTTTTCAATCAAAACTTTTAAACCAAATAATATTGATTATGAGTGATAAAAAGAAATGCGTACTAAAATTTTTGAATATTTTCAATACAACTCAACTTGGTCCTACCAAAAGCTGGTCAAGGTTTTAAACAATACCGGGAAAACATATCCGTTGGTAGACCACCTACTTTAGGTGAAGGAAAGATCTGTTTGATGTTTCTTAAGCCAAAAAAATAGCAATCAATTTCAAAAGAGCTCCCCCACACATCTGGTAGGAAAGCAGCCCGGTTAGTTAAGTATTCAGATTATTTGTTACAAACAGTTAAAGCTAATGCAGGTTTAAAAACGTACAAGTCTCAAAAAGTTCCAGAAAGGAATGCTGCTATAAATTTAATGGCCAAAAATTGAGCACGGAAATTGAAGTCAATTTACTATATAAACTCAGTTTAAATCAATTTTCTCTCTTTAAAACTTAAACCGTTTAGTTAATCTTTAGTTATTTTTTATCATTATGGTTAATTTAACTATTTTCTTTAATTTAAACCTCATTCAAAATCCCTCGTTAATTTATTAAAATTAAAGAGGTCTTATGTAAACCTTGTTTAATTCAATCTCTCTCGTTCTCTCTATCTCTATCAAACTTAACCCCCGCAGTTGTTTGTTTGTTAAACTTTGAATAAATTTATTAAATTAATAAATAAATAAAACAATTTTTTATTCATTTATTTATTGTTGTTGAATTTATATTAGAGGGTGTGTAAATAAAACTACAATTTAACAATTTTTCATTTACTGGTTTGATTGAATGAATGAATGAATGAATGACTGTTTAACTATTTAACTGACTGTTTGACTCTTTTATAACAAGATGATGATAATGATGATGCTGTTAATGATCATTGTTAAGTCAAATAAATAAATTTATTTATTTTCTCTCTTTTAAATTCTTTTTATTTTTTGTTGATTTGTTTTTTTCTTATTGAATAATATAATTTTTTATTATTATTTTTTATTTAATATTTTTATTATATTTTTTTTTAATTTTTAATAATTTTTTTTATATTAATATGCAGCTGCTATTAGAAGGCGGCTTAGCGGAAAGTTAAGTAAAACAAGTAAGAATTCTATATTCGACTGTGCCGAATCTTCAATACCCTCCAACACAAATGCGTGTGAAGTAAATAAGTTTTGTTCTTACATACACACTCACACATACACTTACAAACCCTGGAACCCTAAATAAGTCATAAAATTAGTTGTAATTTAGAACCAAAAAAAATTTATTCTATTGAATCGATCATATTGTGGCAAAATTGTATTCTATTTTAGGAAAGAGTTTTGCTTGAGGATGCTTTAGATATCGGTCTATATCTTTTAATGTACTGAACCGATTTTGCTGATTTTAAATAGGAAATTTCTCAGGACTAAAAACGAATACTCAGCTCAAATTTCATTCATTTCAAGTCTGACAATTATTGTGGATGTGAGCGTGTCAACAACAGACAGACAGATTTTGCAAGAATATATATACATTATGGGGTCTAAAGTGATTTCTTCCTAGCATTACATACGGAATTAGAGAGTCAATAAACCCTCTTTATCATTTTAATTTGTCGTTTAATAAATGACAATTTTACAAAAGTTCTTCCCCTAAACTCAGAGGTTGTCTCATAAATGGATCTCTATCTTTTAATATACAAAACCGATTTTGTTGGTTTTTAATAGAAAACTTTTCAGGACTATACAAAAATACTCAAGTTATATTTCATTGATTTATGTCAATTATTGTGGATGTGAGCGTGACAAGAACAGACAGACGAACAGACAGAAGGACTCAGATTTTGATTTAATGCAAGAATATATATACATTATGGGGATCTGATCTAATTCGATCTTAACGTTACACACAGAATAAAAAATTTAATATTACCCCCCTTCACCACTTGTGTTGGTGGAGGGTATAACAAATGAACTTAAGTTTTATTAGATGCATTTTTTTTTTTTGTATGAAGATTAAAATGATTCACAAGATCAAGTGATTAATTATGTTATGAATTTAATAAGATAATATTTCAGCAAATATATTTATTTAATAATTAATTATATTAATTATATAATAATTTTATATACAAAATAATTTTATTGTAAAAATTACGGCACTTTCAGATAAAAGATCAAATATCATAACTGAATGCGATCAATCGATCACAAACGGATTAATTTTTAAAGCCGCTTATATTTTCTTTAAAAAAAGAGCGGCGAGAGAAAAATTACCGTTAATGATTGTTGACATAATTAAATCGCTGACGTTTGTTTTCTATGAATTTCTTGAGTTAAATTTTTTTCATAAAAATTATTTCATATTTATATTTACAATATCAATTATACACTGACAGTAATAATTATAAGTCTAGGGATGGTTATAAATCGATAACTGTGAACTCATCAACTAGATAATGTTTTAGTCAAATGATTTTCAAATTCTTATCAAGGATTGAAGTCTGCAAAGAAGTTTCCAGAGGTTAAAACAACATGTGATATGATTAGTGTCAATAAAAACATATTTGTTTTTTGTGGGACAAACATCTGTCATTATAATCCAGTATTCGATAAAAGACATAATTGATACATATTTTCAGTCTTAAAAAACATTAAGCCTACAAAAAGATATTTACCTGGAAACCCTAAAAACTTTATTTTTTTGAAAGAAGTCGGCTGATAAAAGTTATCGATTGTTGGTAGAAGCTGACTGAGAACAAAGTCGGCACAAAAAAATAGTGTCGAACAGTTTACGCCATTCTGAATTTGGAATTTCAATTAAAAAAACATCGAATTGTTAAGTCTACAAAAAGATATTTGCCTGGAAACCCTAAAAACTTTTTTTCTTTCTTTTTTGAAAGAAATCGGCTGCTAAAAGTTGTCGATTGTTGGTAGAAGCTGACTGACAACAAAGTCGGCACAAAAAAATAGTGTCGAACAGTTTACGACATTCCGAATTTGGAATTTCAATTAAAAAGATACAAGACCTTCTCCGCCGAAGTGGCTTTGAAATCAGAAATAGGAAGCATAACTTTACGAAGATTGTTGTTCTGGATTTGAAACTTTAGGAAAGCTATCGGTCACAATGTGTCAAGTCAAAAGACTTATTATAGTTTGCACACAAAAAAGATAAGAAAAATCTGGTCGTCCACTAAAATTTGAAGAATTAGAAACAATATAAACAAATAGCATTATCATTTGGAATTATACAACAAGCGATGATAGGTTAACCAACCCACCAACTTAAAAACTTTTGAATATTACAAATCAAAGAAGACGTAGACGTAGAAACGTGATTTTGCAAGTCTGAACTAATGCTTAAAAAGTATACGTAACAATAACCCGAGCACTAAGTCATATATAAAGCACGTCCAACCAGCCAACGCCGAAGTCGAATATCACTACCGACAAATTAATGCTCGGTATTTGGTGGGATCAGAAGGACGGCTTTTAAAAATTATCGATTATTGGTAGAAGCTTATGGTCAAAATGATTCAACCCGATTCAAAAGATTTCTACACAAGAGATATGGACAGTTGGAAAACTTTGAAGGGGACGATTTGGAAGCAATATTCGAAGAAGGGCCACTCAGAAAGTCCTGCACTATATATTAAGTATTAACAACTAAGGATATTGGGTTCCTAATAAATTGAAGCCAGAGATTTCAAAATGTGAAAATCCGATCAGCCAAACAAATCAACGTCGAAGACGAATTTCCAAGATGTCTAGTTCACGCTTTGCATTTGGTCGAATAATAAAAGTGTTTTAAATTATTTGCTGACTAACACAGAATAGCTGTACCGATAACAGAAATTTCTCATTCTGACTATTATCGATGCCGAATGGTCTTACTGTACAAAAAAGTAATTTTTTAATTGCAAAGTGTGATATATTTGATGGAATATAGCTCGGAATGCACTTCCGAAGATAGTTGATTCATTGAAAAAGAGAGTGTACAGTGAAAAACAATCAGAATATTCGACTACACAGAAGCTCTAAAATTTTTTACACAATTCGACCAATCACATGTTAAAAATCCGGTCAAAATTTATTTGAGAAACAGTGGAACTTTTCTTCCAGAACGCTTTAGAACAGATATAAAAAATACCAATCAAATTAAAGCCGGAAGTATATTTTTTATTATAAGATATTGAAATAGTGCTACGTGATCACAGGGCAGCTGTACCGAAGATAGTTGAGAAGTTAATACTTTTTATTTAGTCTGTTTTTAGCTCTTGAAATCGGGCTAGACGATTACAGGGCAGCTGTACCCAAGACAATTCATTCGTTTGAGAAGAACTATCAGCGAAAACGTACCTGAATATACCAACAAATACGAGAATATCATAACAACGCCTTCAAAATCAGTTAATAACTGTTTGGAAAATATTGGTATGGAAGTTTTAATTTCATTAATTCATTATTATACTTCTAAAATGGAGCAATTCTTACAGAACATATGGGAAATAGTGTCTGATCATGAACAACATTTTGATTAAGAAATTTTCAAAATTCAATTATAAGAGTCATTAGATTATTAGGAAGAAGTCAGAATGACTGGTAAATATACATATAAAAACTGGACAGCTGTACCACAATCTTTGATTATGTTAACACGTTCATAAATGTTGTTAGATCGATCAAAACATATGTGGAAACATTAGATGTAAATTATTAGCTCATGCTTCTTTAGACTAACATTTGTTTCGATCGTTACAGAACAGACTTGCTTAAGGAAATTAGATAAGAAAGAAGAAGATAAATGTATTGGCAAAGGAAGGAAAATATTTTATTTCTCAAGAAGTCAAAATGACAGTACATATTTTTAAAAGTCTATTATCGACTTTTAAAAATATGTATTTCGCAGAAACGAAGGAAATGAAAAAATTGAACTGTAAGAAAGATTTAAGTAGTCAAAATGACTTCTTTGAATTAGTATTGAAAAAAAAAAATAATTAAAAATTTGGAAGTTTTACTTGAAGATTTTTAAATAATTTATGTCAAAATATCTCATGATGTACTTATAATTATTACCTTTAGTGTACTTAATAATTTATTAAATTATTTCTTCTTTTTTTTAATATTCATAAATGTAATTGCATTTTAAATACAGTTACTAAATATTTAACATTGTTTTAATTTTAATACATTTTATTTTAAAAATACGAAGGTTTCACTTTATTTTTATTTTAATTTCAAGTATTTTTTTATAATTTTTTTAATAATTTAAATAATAAAAAATCTTGTTCAAAGTCTTATGTTAATAGCAAAATATTTAACGCTTGATCTAAGGGCTATAATTTCTTATAATTTGTAGTGTTAGTAACCTTTTTTTATGAACGAAAAAAAATATTAATAATTATTTTCATTGTTTATTTAATTTATTTACAATTTTACAATACGAAGCTTTTGTTTTAATTTAAAATAAATCATTTTATTTATTTTTTTTAATTAATTAATTAAAATGTCATTTCCCTCAAATAAATAAATAAAATAAAATCTTTAAGGTTTTTTTCTCTCTGTTTACTTTTTTAGCAAAAATAATCGTTGCGTTTTTTAATTTTAATTTTAATTATTTTTTTATTTTGTTTTAAATAGTCAAATTAAAGGCACTTTAATTTACAATTAGTTTTTTTAATACAGAGTGATTTTTATTGAAAAAAAATGAAACATAAAAAATAATTTAAACAAGTAAGAATACTTTATTCGGTTATGCTGAATCTTCAATACCCTCTACCACAAATAAGTGTGAAGTAAATACGTCATATTTTTTTCAAACAAACGCAAACATACACTCACATATGTATCCACTATATTAACGATTTTCTGTATGGTAATATAATACAGCAACACTAAATGAGTTAAAAAAAGGTTGTTCAGATATCGGTCTATATCTTTTGACTAGCAGTCCCTGCAAACTTTGAGGGCGCTGCTGGCCCTAAGCAAAGATTCCTGTTGTATTACTTTACGATTTTAAATAAATTCGAAGTAATTTAAAATTGCTTTTTAGGAGGGTACCTCCGCCCCATGGTCCTACTTTAAGTCCTATATTTTTTCCAGTGATGGTATTTCACAGTAGCATAATTTCTGCACAAATTTAAGACTTTCACTGTTATAATTCTTTTGATATTCGATAATCAATATTTGCTTTGTACGGGGGTACCCCTGCCTGTCCCTTCCAGGTCTTACCCGCCCAAGGTTTTGTCCAGTAAAACAGTTTGCGGAGAAACTTGTCGGGAACAAATTTAAGAACTGTCGCTGTTATAGTTTTTTAATATATTCAATAATCAATATTTGCTTTGTACGGGCGAAACCCCCCTCTGGTCTAATCCGTCCTACGTTTTTTCCAGTAAAACAGTTTCTTGAGAAAGTTGTTGGGAACAAATTTGTGAACTCTTACTGTTACAGTTATTTAGACATTCGATAATCAATATTTGCTTTGCATGGGCGGTACTTCTTCCCCTGCTCCTATCGGAATTTTTTATAGTCTATGTTTCTTTCGGCTAATTTGGGATTTTCTTAAAATTTGGTTTAGCCGTTATAGACTCTATAGTTTACATACATACATACATACATACATACATACATACATACATACATACATACATACATACATACATTCATACATACATACATACAAACACCCAACAAATCAAACCATAAATAAAATTATAAATTTATATTAGAATAAACTTATAAAAGTTTTTCGACAGCATTTCATAAGCATACTTATTAAAGGTTTATTTTAATCAAAATTATAAATAATTTTAAAAATTATGCTTTAAAAATTTTTACTATAGCAATAGTATTTATTATAGAACTTACTATAACACTTGGTAGGAATAAAAATTTTTACAAATGTGGTTGTAAAAGTTTTGTAAGTGATTTTGCAAAAAGTCCCGTTTTTGAAGAGTAATTTAATTTGTTTTTTTTTTTTTAAATCTGTGTTAAATGATAAAAAATCCCAAAATTGTAATTTTAGTGAAGTTCAAGTCAGATTAGTGATGCAAATTTGAATACAAATGAAAATGAGATTTCAAGTTCTGAAGATAATGTGGATTCTGACAAAACTTTCGGATTCATTTGTAAGTTAAGCAAAGCCTACTTTATTATTTCTCTCTTAGGTTCATTTACTTTGTAATCCACAGGTAAACGAGGTCAAAATTGTTGCAAAAATTCGTAAACTCTCGTTAAAAACTGCTGGCGGAAGTTATTAATGGATTGAGTTGCAGTAAGTTTATGTTGAAAAGAAAAGAAAGGTATATAGTACATACAGTATTTATTCTTTTAAAATATATATTATTTTCTCCAATATTATAGATGTCGCCCTTTATTTAATATTATGAAAATAAGTTTATTTCAATAAATGTTTCAAAAACTATTTCCAGAAAAGCTAATTTTATAATTGAAACTTCTAAGCTTTTTGTATACTTTAAATAATAAGGATTCAATTTTCTTAATTAACTAATTGTTAACAAGTGTCTCACAACAATTATCATAACACTTTTGCAAGCCTTACGCTTATGCTAGTAAGTTTGTTACAAACTTATTTTAAAGTCTTAGAAATATATAAAAGTTTTTTCTTAAATATGATACAGTAAAACGTCATGAGTTATAAAATAAGTGATATATTTCGCTACAACTTTTTTCTACTGAACCGATTTTTGATAATTTTT
>PYHX02000467.1:75208170-75253253 GCA_004302925.2 Cochliomyia hominivorax
TTTTTTTATTCACATATAAATTTTTTAGGTAAAGAGATCTATAATTTATCAGACATATTCCGAAATTAAAAAAGTTCTGCAGGCAAAAATAATGGGCGGCATAGCTTTACTGGTTTTGACTGAAATCGTTACAATTTAAAGTTTTTCTTGAGAAAAATCTTAAAATATCATTTGGTCATTTTTGCAAAATCGTTTATAACTAAAAAAATAATTTTTCAGACAATTATTTTTTAATTAAATTAAATAAAAAGGACAAGTAAGTGGAGTGGAGTACAATTTGTAAATATTGCAGAATTATGTTTAAGGAAGACAAAATCCATTATATAGTACATGAATCAGTTTTACCTTCAAGATTAAATTATTCAAGTTAAGGTTTATTGTTTTCTCAGTTATCGAATATAAAATACCATAATTTCAAAATTTAAAAAAATAAGTTTATAATTCATTTTTCCCCATGTGAAATTTAGCATTCTGAATTCCCCTTAAATTGCATTTATCTTTAATTTAAAACAAAATATGACATACAGCTGCGTTCAAAATAATAGAAATGGTGGTAGTACAAATGTAAAAACTTCTATTTTTTGGTATTTACAGTGGAATTACAGTTACGAATGATGTCGTTCTTTCTTCTTTTGTTGCATACTCAAATGTATTTGTTTTTATTTTGAGGCAGCATAATCACTTAAGGATGGCGCTGAGCATAAATTCACGATTCATTTAGAATTAAAATTATCCATTCCTATGGTGCAGAGTGTGAACTCTAAAGAGAATCCCATATTCAAATAAAATAATGTCCTCTTTAAACTATTTTGTTTTCCGTTTTATAATAAAAAAATACATTTTTATGTTTTCTTTTGAAATACTGCGATCACTGTCACTATTTTAAAGAAAAATAACTTAAAAATCACTTTTACTGGCAACGACGTTATTAAAAAATCACACTGTCGCTCATCTCTAATAGACAATACTACTCAAAATATGGATTTGATCTTTAATATTAAGTAAAACGTTCACCAATAGAAATCATGTTAAATGTAGAATGAAATATGAAGAATTTTTCAAAGTATTACGTTCCGTAACACACTAGAACTTTAACAGATGTTTTTTTTTAACAAATGAAATTGATGAAAAGTCGAAGATCCTGATTTCATTCCATCATAAAATACTTTTAAAGAAAAAAAGAAAAAGGGTGTTTTGCTTAAGAAATAACATCAAGGGCTGATGAATTCTGAGCTGCAAAATGGAATACATGACATTGAATTTTGGGAAGTACGTAGTCGGGACTTATTTAACTATATGCCTTGAAGATGTGTACCAAACATAAAAAATAAAGATTCATGCTAATAATATTTACAGTTTTATTAGTATTATTTTAAGTTTTGTAGACACAAGCAGAAATAATGTTAAATAATTGGAGTATAATACTTCAATTTTATGAGCAGCCAATTTTAGGATTCACTCATATAAATTTATTTATTTTTTGTGAATTGTGACGTTTAATAATTCAGTTTAAATAAGTTAATTAAATATTTTATGAAGTTTTTCGTAAAAAAATGATACCTTGATTTTTTATTTATTGATACTACTATTTTTCTGAACGCAACTGTATATGATAATATAATAAATTGTCCCTCAAATGTAATTCTTTCTCATTTATTTTCTTATTTATTACTTTTTTTCCATTTTTGTAAAAAATACTAAAAATCATTTATTTTACTTAAATTTTGTTTAAATAAAATTCGTGATTTTAATTTTTGTTATTTATTATTCTCTATATAATTCAGAGATAATTCAGCCAGACTTTTTTTATTTTATTTTCTTAAAGTTCATTTCAATCAATTTCAATTAAAAAATACTTCATTTTAAACAAAAAAAAAAAAAAAAAAAAAAAAAAAAAAAAACAATAACAAAAAACGTTATTTATAGTTTATTGTTAACGAAAAAATACGTTTTTGTGTCGTTAACTGCAAAAGTACAATGAACTTGAAATTTACATCATGAATTACAAAGCAAAAATATATATATTTGTTATGAGAAAAATGTAACATGATTATAAATTATAGATTGTCAAAGATTCTTTTCGAGAAAATTAAATACTTTGAGAATTTCGTCCTTCGCAAAAATATATAATTTTTGTTATTTTCCCTTTAAAACTAAAACTTAAGTTTTAAGGTCACATTTGGTGGAATTTTTTTCAAAGGAATTCTTTGAGTTATTTTTTTTTTTGGAATAAACTTGAGTAATAAAGAAAGAAGAAAGAAGAAAGCTGTCAGCCCAACAACGTTAAATATTAAAATATTTAGAAACTCTGTAAACAGAAACACCTACGCAATTCGCTACCTCATATATGATTTATAACCTAAATCTTTTATGGTGAATGGTGAGGATATATAAAGTTTATCAAGCCGTGTGTGATAATGAGAGTATACAATATTTGGTTTGAGTTGCTAACAACAAATATGGTATTTTGGAGGGTAATCATCTACCATTATAATTCAATATTCAATAAACGCTAAAGTGTTAACACACATTTGTTAATTGCGTTAAAAAAAATCGGAAGTTGTGCCTTAAAATGATGTTTTGTGGAGAAGTCTGATAAGCTGATTTTATTTGAAAATATCGGCAGAATGTCACCGATATGATGATCAACATTCACCTTAACTCTAAAAGCTTGCGCACAATGGTTGCACGATTCAATTTAGTGATTTCAATACAGAAGTCAAGAAGGCGTCTGGTCTACTGGGAAAGTATGAAGATGAGGAACTGGAAGATTTACTTTACGAAGATCTTTGCCCAAAGCGAAAAGAATTTGCATTATTATTCGAAGTAATATAACAAGCCATTTTCTAAGTTGGAAAGCACTGAGATACATTCATAAATAAGGAAATCGGGTCCCATATTATAAGTCAGGGGACATAGAGTGTAGATTTTCTATGTCAGGAATGATACTTGAACTCTACAAAAAGAAGAAATTTTCCCATCGTATTCATACTGGTGATGAAAAATGGATAATTCTTAAGAAAAATATCCAATTTACTAAATTATTACTCAGTATTTGGTGGACTCGAAAGTGTACTTTGTATTATGAGGTTTTAAAATCAGGTTAGACAATCAAATGGAACTGCATCTTTCAATGAAATCAATCAACGAAAAACAACCAGAATATTCGCTCAGAAACGATTTCAGCGTTGATCAATACATAATCCAGATCCAATCCAATTTATAATCCAGAGCTTGCACATTCGAAACATGCACTTTTTCACCTTGATTCGTTATTTATCTCATTTATTTATCTTAAAACTAGAACAGTTATGTTTTGGCGCGGAATCCATATGCTACCGGAAAGATAATGACGATGAGAGATGCATTTATTTTGAAAACACTAAACGTCAACCAGTCAAGAACCTTGATGATGATATCTTGGAAATCCTCCACCACTTTGGAAAACTATTTCAAAAACATTGGATGGAAAGTTTTGAATTACTCGGTTTTTAATCCAGAATTATATCGTTCTGACTAATAACCATTAAGATCGAAAAATAACTCTTTATTAATTATTATTTTTCATTCTAAACCGGAGCTGTTATTTTGGAACGAAGCTCAAATTCTACCTGGTGATGAAAGATGAATTTATTCCGATTATCTCTAGTGCAAAAAGTCAAATGCAAAGTTGTGTCTTCCAAAGAAATCAATGTCGAAGCCGAATATTTATGCCAAATGTGACGTTCTTTGATGGGATCAGGAGGGTGGGTGTTTCGCATTATAAACTTTTAATATCGGGTCGGAAGCTTACAATGAACCTGTACTGAAAACATGTATGTTTGAAAACCAGAATTTAGAAAGAAAATATTTCCTAAATATTCAGTTGAAGAAAATATATATTGTTGAGGCAAATTAAAATCTGAATCATTTCGTCTGTAATTTGAATGCTCCGAAACAAATAATTCGACTCTAAGACACTTTTCCAGAATATTTCTAATTATCAATCCCTGATTGCGGTTTATATGTTGTTAAGTAAAAAGTTTATAGAACATATATCTAAAGTAATCCTATGTAATTTTCAGATAGGGCATAAGGGAATGATATCCCTTTACAAGCGGAATTTTTAAGGTGTTCCTACAATTATTTCTAAATTCATTGTGGTGCAGGGTATTAAAGATGCGGCATAGAAATATCTGAAGAAATCCAGTAATTTTAATAATTAATTAAAGCAAATTTCAAGAAAACAGCCCATTTATTTGGGATATAGTTAGTTCCAAAATCAGTGTCTTTCAAGACATCTCAGTTGGGGCAACTGTAATTTAATTCCGTTGTGAAGCGATAGTACTATCTCCTATATAGGTCCTTATATTGTTAATGGGGGCAGATCATGGAGTTAATTTCATTAAATATGGCAGATCGTTTAAAACAAAAACTCATAATATTTTTTATAAAGAATCAGGGACTAAAAATATTGTCTCCTTCATTCCTGGAGGGTATTTCAAAGTCGTTACAAAACCCCTTTCACCATTTTCTCATGTTCAATAAACCGTTCGAAATAAAACTTTTACTAGAAAAATAAATTCGAAAAAAAAGAAAATTCAAAATTCAAAAACCATGATAACGAAAAAAATAAAAATAAAAATAAAAGAAAAGCAGAAATATGAAACAAACATAAATCGTGATTGAAATGAAACAAATGAAAATGTAATAAAAGAAAAAAAGTATTGATTGCATGTATGGAAAGTGAATTGAAAATTGTCAAATGAATTTCGATTCAAATTTTTCGTTTTCATTTTCATTTCGATATGACATACACGAATATGTTCCAACGCACTCAGATCTATTTACAAAATGAAGAAATAAAGAAATACAACTACATTCATACATACTTATATTGTACAAAAATATCTATTGTATATATAAATACCAACAGCTGTAATGTGACGTCAAATAAAACTTGTAATTTTATATAAATAATATTTGTCATTAAATACATTTTTAATATTAGATTTTGGAACACATTTCATTTTTTTGTTTTTGAAAGGTTGGGAACATGTAAAATTTTCTTGCAACATGGCAAGTTCACCAAGATTCGAATCTGATTACAGACAAAAAATTGTCTACGTGATTTTTGGAATCTTAAAGTTATTTATTCTCTTCTCCAAATAAATTATCATGAGGTCGCCTGACTTTGGATTAAAATGGATAATGTGAACTAAGAACCATCAGAGGATGATAAGGGAAAAACTTGAAATTAATGACAGACACGGTTTTCCACCTCTGTATCACATGTAGAGGGCGCTGTTTCTAAACATTCTAGAATCAAGATACAATCAATCATCTCTTTATTTGGTATTGAAAGAAAAATATGATTAATCAAGGAAAACATAAGCAACAATAAACAAAAAATCTAAAATAATGCTAGAAGGACAAGTAGTATCATAGTATTGGGGGAGGACATATACTCACAAAAGGAGTGTGGTTATCTTAAGAGAATAATTTAAACTCGGGACTGATGTGAATAAAGTAAAATGTTTCAGATCTGTTTCAAGCAGGTGCAGAATTAACTTGAAAGATTATGAGTGATTTCGGAACATGGAATGGGTAATTAGTTTTAGCATTTGAATAAAGATAATAATTATTTTAAATGCATCTTGAGATAACTGCTTTAGTCAAAGACTATTCCCTTTTCAAAACACTACCTAACAATTCTACTCATGGTCTTTTGCGAAACCAGGGCATATTTAAGGAGATATAACTGTTATGAGCCGGATTTTAATGAAATAACCGGTCGTTCTTTTAATTTCTCCAGTCGGCTTAAATAGTTTTAGACACCGGTAGGAACACGAGCGGAGCAATTTGAACATATCACTTTTTTCATATATCACATTAATTTTGCTATAACAATGATTCATTTTCCTCGAGGCGAAGTTGTAGAATTCAAATGGAATCCCTGATGATTGAATCGACATTATTTTAGTTCTCTACTGGAGTTCAAATAATTATGATTTAGATGAACTAATTTAAAATTTTATTTCGTATTATTCAAATTTTGTAATTTCGCCACAAAAGACAAGGAAAAGATGAAGGACTGATAGCTGAAAGACTTTGAGAGATAAGGAACTGAAAGCTTTACGCTTTAGAAATTATGCTAAGAAGTTACAAAAAGAAGTCATTTATACAGTTTACTGCTGATTAAGACTGGTAATCTGACAAATTAACACAGACGGTCAGTATCACTGAAGCTAACGAAATATTCCTTTTTTTGAGCGATCAAAAGGGGGTTTTGTAATATGAGGTACTGAAATCGGTTTAGATGATAAGGATTTATTCATTAAAATAGATCATACATGAGCTTTCCCACGACAATTGGATTTATTTTCCGGAGCGACCCGATCCGCAGTCAACCAAATATTAACAACCCAATGACAGCAGCATTAATCGGAAGTTTCTTCCTCAAGAAAGAACAACCAGTTAAACATTTCGTCGTTCTACATTACAAGGGTCAATATTTGGAATGTTGTTCAAATATTAAGAGGTTTAAGTGATTAAACTCTTCTCTGAATCGCTTGCTGTAGCTGGATTCTTATTCGTCTTAACCAAAAATCTTGGACTTATTTAATTTTTACATTTTTTTATTTATCGCTCTATAAGTATCGTGTAACAATTTGCTACATTTTTTCTGAATTCATTGCATATTCCAATCAGGGCGTGTTGTTTTACAATTGTTGTTGTTAAATTTGTTTGTTGTAAAGTTTTAAATAATTTTTTCTCTCTTTTAAATTATAAAACACCAACAACAAAGTGATTTAGTTTTATAAAAAAAAAAAAATAATTATATATAAATTTTTTGTTATTGATTAAACTAAATAATCCACCATAAAATCAGCCTTGTATTAATATAAAAAAGGTAAATAATATTTATTTTTTAATATTAATACTAAAATACATATTTAAGTTATTGTTTGTTGGTATTTTCGAAAAAAAAACTAAAACATTCACCATTAAATTATAAAATTTTTGATTTGAATTTTCGTAATAAACCTTTAAGCGATTATTGCCCAACAAAAATTGAACACAGTGTTGATTTTTTGGTATTCGATAATTAAATTTATAAAAAAAATTGGAATTTTATTTGTTAAAAAAATGTTAAAAAAATAAAAGTAACTTTTACTAAAACAAATCAAAAGAAGAATTTAGAATTTAATTTAATTGTAATTCCCTTTTCATGCTCTCCACCAATACAAGTGGTGAAGAGGGTATATTAACTTTGTCATTCCGTGTGTAACGATTAAAAGGCATTATCTCAGACCCCATAATTTATAGATATTCTTGCATCAAATCAAAATCTGAGACGATTATGTTATATTCGCCTGTCTGTCCGTCTATATCTCTGTTGTTGGCACGCTCACATCCACAATAATTAACAGAGCTAAATGAAATTTGGCCTGAATATTTAGTATATTCCTAAGAATATTCCTCTTTAAAACCAGCAAAATAGGTTCAGTTTGTTAAAAGATATAGAACGATATGTAAAGCAATCTCTAAGTTCAAGCGAAGAACTTTCATAAAATTTTCAGTTATTAATCGACAAAGTAGAATCAAATTTTTCCTTAATATCGAATTATATGTACTTCATTGTCATCAAAATCGGTTCAGTAGAAAAAAATTTATAACCAAAAATATAAATAATTTTATAACTCATTAAATGGTCCTGTTTTATGTTTAAGAAAAACTTTTATATGTTGTATACATTTGTTGGTGTATATGTAAGAAATATAACGTATTTACTTCACACGCATTTATGGTGGAGAGTGCTAAAGATTCGGCTTAGCTGCATATAGAATTCTTAATTGTTTAATTGCAATTTTTTTGAACACCCCTTAATTAAAAATGATCTGCCTCTTTTAATAGTCTTTGTCTCTTTGAATCTCATATTTTCTAAATAATTGTTATTATTTTTTTATTACCCTGATAAATTTTATGATATAATAAAATTATTTGACTTTATATACAAGTTCTGCCACTCTATATCAAAAGTTAATTAATAAATATCACCATAAATTATGGCGTTATACTTGAATATTTATTGAAAGTAAATAATTAATAATGGATTTTTGCATTTTTTTCTACAAAATGGAAGCAGCTGTATGAATCCCATATTTGAATACATAAATTGAAATCTAAAGATTTATAGAATGTTGAACAATTCAAGAGGTGTAATTTTAATAGTGGAACAATTACCAAACGGTATAATAAAACAAGAAACGAGTATATGTTTTGTATCAAAATTTAATGGTATTTCCTTAGTCCAATATTACACAGGGAGTAATAACAAATATTGTACGTTTTTCAGCCCAATGGAATGGATATCCATTCCGGAACGAGCTCAATTACACTCGATAAAATATTTTTAAACCTGCGGCAGCTGTATCAATTGGAAGTATTTTCCCATAAGAAAGAACAGCCAAATACGTCTGAACACTTACAAGAGTATTTGCCATTATAATTCAGTAATCTATTGACGCCAAAGTGTAAACTCTCTTATATTTCAATCACTAGAGCAATAACGAATTTTAAGTGTCACGACAAAACTTTCTACGAAATAACTTTTCAACTCATAAATAAAATACAAATTTACATTCTGGATGTTTTTCATTTGTAATTTGGGGAGTTACGTGGTGACTTCTCAATTTTCTGTCTAATAAGGGTTACTTTGCAGGCGATTACCTTCTTTAATTTCAATGGCTGTTGAAAGTTATAGCTTTTTGGTAAAACCTTTTAATCAAGATGAGCCAAATTAACAATCAAGATGAGCCAAATTAACAAGCGCAAGAAGGTCGTGCTTTTAATGGGACTCATAAAAAAACCTACTTTGAATAAAAACATTGAGATCTTTTATTTGTGTCCATTATGATTGTTAGAGCAGTTGAATAGCTATTTTGCATGTTAATCCATTGAAATGTCGTGCAAAAAGTCATATAATTATAAGATGCTGAAATCTTATCAAACGACAAGCTGTACCGAAGGCTATTGATTCCTATAAAGATATCCACGATGTTTGATCATACATGGAAATTTTGGAATAGTGGGAGATTTAATTGCCGTGGAAATGACAATTCCATCTCCGCTCGAGGTATATGCAAGATCCTTTCGATCAAGTTTCGTAATTATAGTTTTAAACTGCCGTATGAATGTCGCAGTTTTAAGTTACTGTATACATTTCGTAATTAGAAGCCATCCACCTCTCAATGCTGATATAGTTTTATCACAACTGAGATCGGGATGGAGCATTTGATTAAATGTCCACTGTCCCGTAATGAATGTGCCTTCCGAAATCAATATCCTGCATGTGGCAAGGAATACATTGTTTTACTACCAGATCAACTCTACGTTTCTTAGTTCAGAAGACCTATGAACATCTTGCAGAGGAGTTTAGCTTAATCACGAACCAAGATAGGGTCAAAAGCTGTTTCGAAAATAGTGAATGAGAATGCAGAACGCTCTTTCTGAAATATTATTCAATGGATTCTTTATCTTGAAGCTGAAGCAGTTTTTTTTTGCACAGAAGAAGTTTAGTAAATATGGGCAATATTTTTAATAATATATCAACTATTTTTGCAATCCTTCTGTTCTTTGATAGAGAACTAATATACTGATTTCTAAGTTATCACGATATATAATATACATAAAAAATAGGGCTCTAAAGTGGGCTCTTCTCTCAAAAAAGTAATTGGGATGAATCATCTCTTCATGCTAACGGACACGATTTAAGAGTTCTTTAAATATTTACTTTGCATGAGGTTACCCCTCCTACTGATTGTAGGATATTTTACTTATTTTAAGATCATTATGTAAACATTTCACGGGTATGGGTCCCGTTTTAAGCGCCAAATAAACCAACAAACGAATTAACAATATAATTCAGATAAAGTTTAGTTTTATGGATGCAAAATTAAAATTGATTTTTTAAGTCCAGTTACAATGAAATAATTATTTTTATATGATGCTAGAGTTATGAAGACCCAAATCGTCGAACAGTCAAGTAGTACCTTCCAGAACATTTAGGAAGCAACAACCTTCCATTCCTTATTCAGTACAATCAAACGCAATATTATTATTGAAACGTTTTATTTTTTCAGCGAATTTCGTCAATTCGCTTTAAAATCATTATGGCGTTTTCAATGATTAATATTATCGCTAATAGAAGATATTCTTCATTCGATTTTAACTAAATCAATGAACTCTTATTTTCAAAACACGTGTTAAATACATTTTTTTATAGATCCAATATCAATCCAAAATTTTTGTTTGCATACCCGGTTTTATTTCGTCTTAAATTATTTCATTTATTAACACTGATTTAATGGTTTAACAGTAAATTTATTTTATAGATAATTTATTTTTGTTTAAAATTTATATATTTATATATCGATCGTTTACTCATGCATCCACAACAATCTGACACAACCCAAACAAACATTCACAAGCGCCTTCATATATGCATACAAACATGTGGACATAACTTTGTTTAACTTTAAATCAGTCACATCGGCCAACGTTCGCTATACATTCTCTCTTTCCTTCACTTTCTGTAGTTCAAGGTTATTTTTTTTGTTTAAAGACTGTTAATTATTTTATGGCACACGGGACTGCGTGTTTTGGAACAAATAAATTTTATTTAATTTCAATATTAACGTGTTTTTTGAAATACTTTTCATTATATTCCTGTTGTCATAATTAAAGCTTTAATTGCAGTTTTGGGATTTGTCATTTATAAAATCAAGTCGGTTTTTTTTAGAAATGATCTTCTTATTTGCACTTTAATTTGAGATATGATTTTGAAAGGTTTGCTTTTTATACCTTTTACCACAAGTGGTGAAGAAGGAATCATCTCTTAAGAAGGAATCATCTCAGATTTAATAATTTTTATATATTCGTTTATCAAATCAAAATCTGAGTGGATTTAGCTATGTCCGTCTGCCTGTCTGTTCTTGGTACGCTCATGTCCACAATAATTGACAGAACTTAGAAGTTTCCTATTTAAAATCAGCAAAAATCGGTTCAGTATATTAAAAGATAAGGACCGATATCGGTGACAATCTCTAAGTTCAAGCAAGAAACTGTCGTAAAATTTTCAATTGCAAATCAACATATCTCCTTATTTAGACCTTAATTTAAGACATGATTTTGAAAGGTTTGCTTTTTATACCCTTCACCACCACAAGTGCTGAAGAAGGTATATTAACTTTGTCATTCCGTGTGTAACGCTAAAGAGAAATCACCTCAATTCTTACAATGTTTATATATTCTTGCATCAAATCAAAATGTAAGTCGATTTAGCTATGTCCATCTGTCTGTTGTTGGCACGCTGATTCCTATTTAAAACCAGCAAAAATCGGTTCAGTATATTTAAAGATAAAGACCGATATCTGAGACAACCTCTAAGTTCAAGCAAAAAACTGTCCTCAAATTGGCAATTATAAATCGACAAGTTCAAATGAAATTAAATTAAATGTACTTCCTTATCATTCCAAAAATTATCAAAATCGGTTCAGTTAAAGAAAAAGTTATAATGAAAAATATTACTAATTTTATGACTCATTAAGTGGTCCTGTGATATATGTAGGAAAAACTTGTATATATATTTTATACGCCTGTG
The DNA here is from genome assembly GCA_004302925.2 of Cochliomyia hominivorax. Taxonomy (NCBI): domain Eukaryota; kingdom Metazoa; phylum Arthropoda; class Insecta; order Diptera; family Calliphoridae; genus Cochliomyia; species Cochliomyia hominivorax. The sequence goes on from PYHX02000467.1 coordinate 75,219,815, forward strand.
AGTGTACGTGTTAAAGTGTATGTACAAAACAACGCATTTTTGTGGTGGAGGGTATTGAGGATTCGGCACAGCGGAATATAACATTATTTGTTGTTTAATATTAATTCATAATTATTAAAAAGATGATACGGAAGTATTTAAACTAAATCTAAATAAAGAGTTTATATTATTATTAATATTAAATCATTAGTTGAAATTCTAATTGATTGATTTAATTTGAGATTATAAATTTTGAATTAAAGTACCATTTCTTGTTGTTGTAAATTAGCAGGTGTTGACATTTAAATAATTGTGGTTAATGTAATTAATTATATGATTATTTAATCAATTATAAGAAAATTGTTGCGATATGATCATTATCTTAAAATTTGCATAATACTTAAGATAATTAAAGATGACGGAAATTTTAATTGTTATAAAGATTTCGAAAGATATATAATTCTTAAGAAGTTTAGAATTAGAAAGGTTCTATCTGACATTAAATAACATTTTTCTGATTTCAGCAACGCTGAAGTTTGTCACTGTAAATGTGATCATGATTTATAGGAACAAAGTGCAAATCACATTTTTAGAAAAATCCCATTAACGTTGATAATACATTTCAGAACCTCAAAATATTTATTTGGAATAAGTTAATAAAAAAAATTCGAACTAGAAGAAAGAGAGGGGTAATCATATGTAATCCTCTAGAAATCAGAGATTATGGACCAAATCAATGAAAGTTTTGTTTATTATAACGATCAACTGGGAGCTTTAGAAAAAGTACTACCCTACGGAGGCTGCATTTCAATCCATTGTTTGGACATCTTTTAAATCTGCTTTAATATTTGATTGGACTTCCAATCTTAAATAGGGATTTTTTAAGTGTTTTTTTCTGATTTTTACTAAAAATTGTATGCAATTTGTCGATCAGTAGAAGAGAAATATATCAGTTATGAGTTACCTTACAGGACCATGAGGACAAGCGCCTTCTACTCCCATATAAAGCGTATAATAAATTTTGAATATCTATAGAACCAGTGTAGCGAGATTTTCTAATTCTGAAAGAACTTCAATTTTCTGAAAAAAATGTAGTGCTGATTGAAACATGCCGACATATAAAACAATATTTATATATTTGAAATAGAAATTATTATGGAAACATTGCATCCAGGACTGTTTGGCTCGATAGTGTTTTGGAAATTTCTATGAAAAATATGTGTTTCCATTCTAATCGAACAAAAAAATCTCTCCATTAGAGAAAACCGATTTTTAGGAAACTCCATATAGGAAGGAATTTCTACAAATGATAATAGAAGGATTCAAAATACCAAACGTAAATTTTCGGAGAGTTTCGTTAGCGGGATAGACGAACAAAGCAATTACATATGACTATTTATTATGGATGATCAAAATTGGATTCAGAATACTAAAGGAAAATCTCCGAGAAAAATCGAAGAGTAGATTTAAAACCTATGCTATGACTTCATTGAAACTCAACGAAATTACTAAGATAGAATGATCGGACTAACAAAGCAATCACATATGATTTTATTGGGGATTTACTGGATGAGTTTTCGGGATTTATTGATTTACTGAATTTAGGTCGGATAGAACAACAGGGCAACGTACATCCAATTTTTATAAATTAGATCGAAACTTCTTACGGAGAAATGTAGGGCGGATAGCTATAATCCAATAGAACAGTTTTTCAGTTTATTACAAAATTATGGCTGCTAATGCTACTACGACAATTTGAGATATTCTAAGAATAAATTAAAATTTGAAATGTTTATTGAAAAAATTAATTTAAAAAAATATTGTTGCCACTTTATTTGAAAACATTACGCAATTTTTTTGAGACACTGTATTTACTAGTTTTTAAAATTAATTGTACAGCAATTAGTTCATACAACAAAAATTAACTAATTAATATTCTAAATGAGTCTATTTTTAGAATCTACACTAAAAAAGTTTATATAGGAAAAGAAACATTTTTATTTCCTACATAAACTTCCTGAAAGAAACAAAAAAACTAAAAAAAAACTATAAATATTTCGAACAATAAAAATTTACTTCAACATTATGATTTTTTTTTTATAAATTTTGCAGAATAAAATTTTCTCACTATCACGGTGACCAATAAATAAATGAAAATGAATGAGACATATAAAACCCATTAACTTATTCACACCTCCTGTAACGATTTTCACAAAAAAAAAAATAATAAAATTAATTTCCAAACTTAAATTTTAAACAAGTTTTTTTTTCCATTTTTTGTATTGCAATTGAAATTTCCAAGTCGCCAAAATCATGAACATATGAATGGAATAAGTGTGTGATTGTGATTGTATTTTATTTGCCAGCCATGGTCGCATAATGAGAAGGTCAAAGTAACCATGAATTCAAAATACGAATATGACGTAGTCGTCCTCTCTTTGTGGGTGTTTTTCATTTAATGTACACAAAAATATGTTTAACATTACATTTGTATTAGTAAAAGTTCAATCAAATAATGAGCAAAAATGTGGTTAGAAAAATGTTTTTATGTAAAAACAGAAATGGAAAATTGGAATTTGTGATTTTGAATTTAAAAGGAATTAAAGAAAATGTTAAATAAATTTTATATTTAATCAAATGTCATTTAAGGTGTCAAAATTAAAACTGAAATTCAGGAATTATGTATAATAATTATACAGATTAATTATGAAGATTTTGAGGCGAGGCGAGCTTTAAGGTCGATTTATAACATCCTATATTCTAAAAGAAAACGTGTTCCGGCATTACGACTCTCCACAAAATAACTTCCCAAATTTGAGGTCTCATTTCATTACAAAATAATTCCCAATTTTTTATTGAAATCAATCCACAGTGAAATGAAATAAAGCTCCGCATTTGAGGGCTTATTTCTAATGGAAACGAATCCCCAATGGAAAATTAAATAAAAACTTTTATTCACAATACTAAAAGACATAATTAATTCCAAATTATCGTTTTTATTGTCTTTAATACAAAATCATCTGATCGAATATTCTGATTTATTTTGGCTCTCTTCAAACGACTCAATTGGCTTCGACAAAGTTTCCACTATCACGATTTGAACAGCTCTTAATAGATCCTACCAAATACTGAATATTATCTAAGCGTCTTGAATAATCGGCATTGATTTGGCTTATTAATGTATTATTTTTTAAGACTTCAAACAAACTTTCTGCCATGGAAAATCAACTTTTTTTCTCTAGATTTCAATCCAAATTTCACTTCTGATATCCTCTTCTGAAGTGATGCGTATTCCAGTAAGGATGTTTTGAAAGGATCGAATCAAATAGCAACCAAAACTGGCAAGGTCTAGGCTATAAGGTGTCGTTCAAATAGATTTTGAAAGGGTTTACAGTAAGTGGAAGAGTTTTCTAATGACAAAAAAGGAAATCGTTTGCTACCTTCAGACGAATCAAATGTCTGCGTAACAGGTCACCTGTGACCATTAGGGTTTATTTCAACAGCTCTAATAATACATTGGTATCAAGGATATTCGGGTTTAACCATGATTTGTACAGTTGGCCTAGCACAGTGTCATTAAAACATTATGGAAGATTATGCTCTCGTATCAGATCGAATATGCTGATAGTTTTTTGTTCATTTCTGGATTAAAGTGATACAATGGGCTTCGATGCAAGTGCCTTATGATTATCTAACTCGATTTAAACATCTTATAACACAAAATCCTCTTCTGCTCCCATCAAAATCAGAGCATTACTTTTGCGTCATAAATATTCAGCAGGGCTTTTCATTTCACTTTTTGTGTTTGGATTATCATAATGGCGAAAATCAACTTCGAATCCAAATATTTAGGTAATGTATTTGGTAGGATCTGGAAGACAATAAATTACATTAATCGAATTGACAAAAAGTCAAATGAAAACCAGACCAACCAGCCATATCAATTCCGAAAAGTAACACCGCTAAAGCTATATATTTAATAATATTAGAAGAGTATTATGGGATCCAAATTAAATTATATTATGAAACGTGAAATCATTTGTGTCAGAGAATCAAAAGAATGAAGTTGATTGATGTAATAATGGTAAAAATTCCAAAAATGAACGCCGAAGTGTTCTTCGTTTCCTTAACAATTAGATAACTCCATCAAAGATTGTCAACTCAACGACTCTAGCAAATATTGTCAAGTCAGCGTCTGTGTAAAAATCTTCCTGTATGATTTTTTTACTATTCGATACCATCAAACTGTTACAACAACAATTCCGAAGCATAACATCCAAGGTAATGATCTATATAGGATCAGAAGGATATTTATTATAATCACATGATTACAAGAGACCTTTGCTGAGGATTCGTATGTATATAAGAATCAAGAAAAAATTACCATTTCAAATACCGATCAAGGACTATTCTGAAAAAATTTGATAGGTTGTTTTGACTCTTCGGCTTAGAGCAGGGCATCTTAAGAATACTGAATTATTATGACAGATTTTTGACCCACAATATTCCATAATTGGTATTTGTATAGTAGTTATGCATTATCAAGTTCAAAACACCATTACTAATTTATTTTGAAAGAATTTCTATTTCTAGGTAAATGACACTTAAGCTGTCAAAATTTAACATAAACAGTGAAAATATGGCAACAATATGATAAAGACGGAAAAATGTTAACAACAAATTTTCTCTAAAATAATAAAGTGAATATGAGTTGATTATTGAGAGTTCAAAGTTCAATAAATTTATCATAACATCGATATGTCCATCTCTGTTCACAAAAAATGTTAAGAGAATTATTATGCTGTAATAACTGTTATCGCACATACAATTCGTGTGCATAAATATTTCTCATATGTAATTGTTACAGTAAGAAAAGCTCTACTCACTAATAAACATAGTTTTATGTACATACATACATACATACATACATACATACATACATACATACATACATACATACATACATACACACAAACTTGCTTATGAAACAACGTAATTTTCAAATACACATAATTCTACATATATTTTACTTATACACATACCCACCTCCAAAATCGAGACGAGCCCACTTTTTTTTCGCTCTATCACATTAACATACAATCAAACTTTTAATAGGTTTCTTGGCAAATACGTAGAAAAAACAAGTTTCGCTTTTGTTAAATATTTAATTTATTTCTATAAATAATATTTTTTTGTTTATTTTTTTATTTCTTATAATTGACGTATGAAATAAAACTTGTTTTTTTTTTCTTTTCTTTTCTTGCTTGTGGTTATTAACATTTTTGTATCTGTAGCTTGAATAGACACACAGTTTATTATTAAGTTATTTTTTGCAAACTCTATAATTTAAAGTCTTTTTTCTTATAGTTTTTGCTTTTGTTTTGAAATACAACATTTTTTTATTCCATTTTAACTTTTAAGTGTAATTTGAATTCTTCCACATCTTCCGCTATAGCAAACAAGTGTTATATAGGGTGTAACGAAGGATTTGAAAGGTCTGTGACATAGAATTTTTTGGGTTAGAGTTACCAGCGATTTAATCTTAAAAAAAATCGTCAAATTTAAAATTATTTTCCATCGTTGAATTAGTTTTTGGAAAAGTCAATGAACTTAGACCCTGACTATTTTATTCAAAATATGGTATTGACACCACAAAAATTTGTGGACGCTGAAGGACTTAATCTTAAAGAATCGATTAATTTTAATTTATTTAATATTCAATCGGACGCTGGATTAGCTAGTTAAAGGTCTCTGACCTTTGACCCCAATTTTTTATTTAAAATTGTTTGGTTTCATTTATTTTCTATTATTTACTCTTGGGTAATATAGATTTGGGCAATATATGCGATAATTCCCATATGTAATCTATATCAATAAAAAGAAATGTGTTATTATTTACGACAAATATCTGTATTCGTTAGATTAATAGATTAATTACGAATTTTTCCAATAAAGAGATTTAGGTTAACAATACAAACTATGGAATTTTGGAGGGTAAAAATCTGTAACAATAAATCAGTATTCGAAAAATGCCACAATGTAGACCCACCATTTTTCAAACGTAACACAATTCTTTAAGTTTTTAATAAAAAAATCTAAAAACTTTGGAGTTTTGGAGGGTATATTTAAAGCGCAAAACCATATTATTTCGACCCTAAAATTGAAGTTTGGCGGGAACATTTAAGAGTTTTTTTATTGACTGAAATTTACGATCAGCGATCAGCTAAGAATCAAATAACTTTTAAACTACGGTTAGCACTATTCAATATGGTGCATTCGGCAAATAAGACTAGAAGATTCCTGGTCAGCCGAAAAGGTTTTCTTCTCTCGATGAAAATTTGCCTAAAATCAAGAGTAACTTGCTTTGGAAATAGCACATCCTCTACGTTTAAAATCATTGGAATAAATGTAAATCATGTTCAATATGAAAACAACCATGTCGAAAAAAATGGTCAAGAACAGTTTTGAAAACATGTGAATGTTTTGGCACAGTGGCTTATAGTACCGACCTTGACCCTTCGAATTTAATGGATTTGTTAGCAAAAAAACAAGCAGCAAAAGATTACCATGTTAAATGTTAAATATCCCAGACCCTGCCCCATCTGACTACTTTCTGTTTTGATTCAGATTCAGAGTCCAGAGTTGTGACACCAAATTCTTATGCTGCCAAAATTGATGGAAAACGATGGACTGTATTTTGAATAATTTATTAACACTAGTTAAATCAATGCAGTAACCGACTATGCATGACGCTAAAGGTAATGTAAAGTTTTTGGTGGAATCATGAGATATTGAAAACGGGTTAAGCGATTCCAGATGGCCTGTACCGAAGAAAATGGATTCGTGATTTGAAAGGAGTAAACAAAAACTATTAGGAATATCAGTTACAAGAAACAAATTCACTTGGACACATGTTGTAAGACCGTTAAAAACTGAAATCGGGTCAGATGTTTACATATGACCAATTCCAAACACAACAGAGTTGAACGAACAGTAAACCTAATTTAAAGTATTTTTTTTGATGATCGTGTTTAATATGAATATAATATATTTACGTACAAACTGTATTATGTGATTGGAATTTAACCTTTTATTAGTTAAAATGAATGGAGTGAATTGAAGGTCGTTTATTCAAATATCGTCTATTTGTTTGAGAAGAATTTTGAAGAAAAAATATAAATGATCGTTAGAATTTTAATTATTTTGGTGAATATTTGGAAAACGGAAAGAATTTTGTAATAATTTTTTTTTTCATATTGGGAAATTCATCTATATTACTAGCTAAGACCAGGTGTTCTTTGCCGCTCTCATCATGGTCCTATCCGTTCTACATTTTGGCCCATAAAAAGGTCTTTGGGAAAGTAATTGGAACCAATACTCCCGCTTTTACAGTTCTTTCGATATTCGCTAATTAATATTTGTTTTGTATGGCAGCACCATTCCCTTTGATCCTACCCGTCCTACATATTTGATCAGTAATATAAATTCTTGAGAAAATGATTGGGATCGAATTTGATAACTATTGCTGTTATAGTTCTTTAGAAATTCGATAATAAACATTTTCTTTGTATGGGGGTTACCTCTCCTCCTGATCCTATCCGTCCTTCATTTCGTTACTTGAAATTTTTTTGGGATAAAATTTGAAAATTTCTAGATAAATTGGTTCTTTAGATATTCGATGATAATTTTAGCCCTGGTCCTATTGAATTTTTTTTTAATATGACTTGCAGGTATATGGGAATCATTTCAGCGATGGATTTCGATTGAGAACGCTAAAATTTTCTACATATATTTGAAACTTATATACAATAAGATATATTTGCAACACCGATATGTTGCATATGGAACATGGAGAAAAAAGTATGTTCAGTGGCAAGATGATATTCTCAACTTAAAAATCGGTATATTATTTGCACTGAGTACTCAGAGAAACTAAAAATTTGAGAGTCTCTTATTTGTCAGAAAAATTCTATCATGTTGTAGTAGGAAAGATTTTTACAGTTTTACCGACAGTCAAAGGCAATTCTGGCGTTGGAATCCAAAAATACGATTTTACGGACTGCCCTGGATTGCAAAGAGACTATAAACGATTTCTCGACAAATAGAATGGAACACATTACCTGGGTACCTGGATATGAAGGAGTGATTGGAACAAGGCCACATTTTTGTCAATGGTGAGCTTGGAAAATCCGATGCCTTTCATTTCATTGAACGCTTGGCTACAGGAGTGGGCGACAGAGTTACATAGAACTATATACAATACAAAAATACTATGGTGTGACCCAGAAGTGTCCTTACTGCGCACTCCTCTCTATGACAGCATCTCAATCGGATAGTTGAATGAAATTTTTTTCTTTTTCCTGAAACTTATTAATTTGGAAAAGTTTACAACGGATAGGACAAGTGGTAGAGTTGCTCTTCCAAAAAATCTGAATATCTATAGTGTAAAGGCGGGGACGAAATTTATACTAAATATTTTTTATACAAATATCACCAGCGGACTTCTGCTGGAATTAATGAAAGCAAGTCCAGGTCAAAGTTGAAAAATGTTGACAAGGGGTATTGCAACCAGAACAATGTATAGTGCTGACGCTTTAAATGATAAATAGCCGACATCTCCCGAGTCAATTGAAATCTCTATTCAAAATGCGTATCTGTTGGGTTTCAAAAAAGATTTGTTCCAGTTTTGAAATAAAAAAGAGAAATTAAGTCTGTTTCTATTAACCTGTTTTAAATTAAAACCCAATCCCGCAACAAGGCGGTTGACTCAAAATTTCTATATACTGTTTTGTAAACAATTTTTAAACGATCTTACATGTGGGCGATTATTGCCATATTGCTGAAGTGAAGCGTATTCCAGTAAGAATGTTCTGCATTGATGGGGGCAATGACTGAGCTACAAGGCGGGTTCATTATGTATCCCAATTTCATCACCAGCAACAATACGATCCAAAAATGACTTCTGTATGTAACATTCAACATGCCAAATTGAGTTCAATTCATATTGAACTCAATTTTCTTGATTTTAAATGTTTGGACAGACAAGTTTCTCAAATGGTTGGTAACTAGTCTTCCTGTATCTGGTCGTTTTAAGTTGATTCCTCTTTTCAGTTGTGTTTAGTGCTTAACTTACATTTCTGATTCCATTAAATACAGTTCAATAGCTGGAAGTCTTGAAATACAGATTCGACGTTAATTTCACTGGATGGCAGGACTCGATGTGAAATTTCAGTTTGCTATTACAATACATTCATAGAATCCCTAGTTCACGAGCATGAAACGACTTCATCTTGAAGTATAAGGCATTCGGTCAAGGAAACGTTACTTATATAGTTGAGGAAGTGGATCAGCCTTAACGATCCACTACAAGCTCGTTTGTTGAAAACATTTGAACATTTTTAATATTTAATTTTTTTACCTTTAAATTATTTTAGGTCAATAACATTTTTTGCTTGTCGATTTTGAAAACAAAAGTCTTGTGTCTAGAAAAATCTCAGCCATAACTTTAAATTTCAAGTGTTTAAGAATAAAAAAAAACGTCGCTTAAAGGTTAACTAGATTTCATTAGACACAGAAAAAATCCCCGTTTTGAAAAGAAAACCACTTTTGGAAATGCAACAAATAATGGCAACAGATTTTGTGTTTAACACCCATTTTGGGATTAAAAAATAAAAGTGATTTTGAAAACTGTATAAAAATTGTTAAAGTTTAAACATTATTTTTAAACAATTTAATAACATTTAATAACAATTTTACATTGAATATTTAAAATTTTATCACAAAAATTTTCCATTGCATTTTTTATGTTTTGAAAATTATGAAATTCGTAATTAATGTTCAACTAGAGCAATTAAATGTTAACAATTAATTTAGATTAAATGACAGTTAGATTTTTAACGCTTAAATTTAAATACTGAATTGACAATTCATTAAGAAGCAGCATTGTGAATTTGATTTATTTAATTAATTAATTAATTATTTTTTTTTGTTAAATTAGGTCATTACTGATTACTTGTCATCTATTTAATGTAGATAATATTAATATTTATTTAATTGTAAAGTGCCTAAAGTGTTCTTAATTTATTAAAGCAATCAATGTTATGAAAAAAAAAAATCACACACATTCTAAACAAATCGAAGGCAGGAATTCACAATTTCAACAAGTTTATCAGTTTATTGGCCTTTAAATGAAATTTATATGATGAACACTTGAAATTATTAATAAGAAATCAACTACAATTAAAAATGTTAGAGGCAGCTGTACCGAATCTTATATACCCTCCTCACTAGTAACACTTTAGAAATAAGGCTGATAAGGAAAAGAGATTAACACGCGTTTAGCCTCTTAACTTTTTTTTCAATTTGTAATACCCTGTTCTGAAGTTGTAGAACGATAAAAATTGCAATCGGAAGGGAAAAGTTCTGAGTCAAAACTTTTCATTCAATGATTTTTCAAATAATTTTCGAATTGATCTTGCAACTAGCTGTCTATCATTTTTAGTGAGGATGGATAAGCCTGATATACATTGAATAGATTCAGAATGACACTCTTGTAAATAGTGACAGAATCTTCTCTGTTGGTGGTGAAGAATCCTACAGACAGCTGTACATATTCTTAAATATCTTCCATTAGTAATATTTTAGAAATAAGATTTGAGATGGAACAATTTTTAAAAATTTTTTTGATACCCTGCTCTAAAATGCAGCGTAAGGACGTTGTGAATTGATCAAAATATATGGTAGTCAAAAGAGTGAATTTTTATGCTATAAAGCAGGTGAACCAAAACTTTTCATTCAAAGATTCAGAATGACACGTATTGTGTGAAACCAATTGGAGCTAAAATTCTGTTGTGCCAAAATAACAATTGTAAAGCTCGACAGATGCTTCTATTTCAACAGCAATGAATGGTTGACATTCATACGGAATTCATGAATTCTCTGATAATGTCATTCAAATCATTCCAAGAATTTTCTTCATCCTTCTGACATGACGAGTAATTCAGAATTCTATGATAATTCAGAAAGGACTTCAGGCTAAGCATTATATCGTGGACCTTATCGTTTCCTCATATAAGTTACTCGCAATGTAAAAATTATAAGGTTCTAGAAGTTTTGAGCGGTAGGAGTTAATTAAAATTGTTGGCTTCACTCACAGGACTTCACTCTGTGGAACTTCTTGTTTAAGTGCCACAAAAATGACCGCTGTTGTTTTAAATCCGATAGCATCTAGAGTTTCCAGTACATGTCTAAGTGTCTGATTCGCTTATAATTCGAAGCATCATTCTGAACCAATCAAATACTGGGCATTACCTTGATGTTGTGGAAATTACGTTCCGACGTTGATTCGGATTGTTGTTTGGTATTTGCATAAGATCTTTTATACCGACAAAATATTGACACAATTCTTCGAAAATTCTTAACTACAAACATTTATGACTCACTAGACATCTTCAAAATTTCTACTTCTGAGCCGCACTAATGATCACAAATTCATTTGATTTTGGTTAAATGAAAAGAGGTTATTAAATCGTTCGTTATATTTTTCCCAGAATTCGGACCATGCTTTAGTTGGTCTATAATATTATTTGGTTTTCTATCGTTAAATGTTCAGTAGGCTTCAACTACTGACTCCGTTATATATTCTAAATATTTAAATTCTGGGACTTCGGAGTTGTGAAGGCTGGGCAATGTCAAAGAACGTGACCAATTACTTCAAAAAATCCCTACATGGCCTGTGCCTGAAGGGTGGAGAGTCTTGCAAAGCACCCAACAACGTACTCAGTTCACTTTAACTCAAATCCATTATACTCAAAGTTCTTCTCACACCTGGATCTCTCCAAAGTATCTTTGTAGTTCTGGCAACTATTTCGTTATTCGACGAACTATGTGGTGCTTTTTCCCAATCTTGTAACCTCGTTTTTTCTGGTCTTAGAGGCGTTGAATTTTGTAAGCTTATATCTTTGAGCTTTGTTGAATCTTCTTTACCGAATGATTTGATCTGCACTCGACCAAGTATTGTTTGTTTATCAATCCGAATTTTTTGTTCAGGGTAGAACAACTAGATATAGTCCAACTGTTATTACAACAAAAAAATTCAGGACAAGATTTCCAAAAACGCATTAAATGATCTAAACGTTTTTTTCTTGGTTGCACACACAGAACGATGAACTTAACATACTTAATTAATGAATGACGTTAATACAAATAAAGAAATATATTTTTAACAAAATTTATTATCAAATGAGTTAAAAAAATTATTATTTTGCATTTTTTATTTACTTTGGACTGACATTTAATTATCTTGAATTTGCAACGAATAACAAAAATAACAACAACAACGATTAACTTTCACTTGCCACAATTTTATTTTAAAGCTCTTTGATAAAACTAAAATAAATAAATAAATAAATAAATAAATAAATAAATAAATAAATAAATATATTTTTATAAGGAGTGAGATCGAAAAATTCTTAACATACAAATGAGTTAACAAAAACGAAGCCATTGAACTTACAGTTTAAATTTTTTATACAGCTCTGTCACTTTGCTCAAACCGACAGTCCAGCTCTGCTGTAATCTACCACACATTTTGACACATTTGTTGTGACCTTCAATTCTCTTTTAAAAAGAGTCTCTCCACTGGCATTTACTCCGGGCAGTTTGGTGGATTTGTACCACACTTTGGTAAACAAACCCTTGAGTGGGTTTGACGGGACGCCAAGTCAGTCCGAAAATTAAAATGGAAGCAGCCTTTTTGTAAACAATCCTCGATATAAATTTCGGTATTTGTTGAGCCCGTTTTAACTAATGATTGGCTTCTTTTGCCAAGAATTTTTTTGACAACATTTGGGACATAAACTTTTCTTTAACATTTTCCCGAGCACCAGCAACATAGAATTTTTGACCAGAAGTTTCGTCAAGATTATTTGTTTCAGAAAACTTGATTTCAATTTCCATGTTCTGTTTTGGCCTCTAAAATTTTGACAGCGCTTTTGTGAGAAACTTTTTGAGTCTTGCATGTTTTTAAAACAGCTTTAGCTCTAACTTTTCCTACCACATAGTCCGCGCAATGAAATAACAGGTTTGCTTGCCGAATGTGTTCGGAGCTTTTTAAAAAAACTCTTTCTATTTTTTTTTGGCTTTTGAAACATCATGTGGACTATTCACTCTACCTGAACTAGGTTTTGTTATCAACGGACAAATTCACCCGGCCAAGTTGGATACAATATATTCACAATAACTCATATGTTTAACAAACGGCATGGCTAACACTTTAACAGCGAGAGCTCTCAAAATTTATTCAATTACTTTCTGTTTTACTGCACAAAACTTAGAATGGATAGGACTAGGGGGAGGGGTATCCCCACACTGAGCATGTAATTATTATCGAAAACATAAAGAACTACAACAGCTAGAGATTTCAAATTTAGTCCCAATTGCTTTCTCTATGAACAAAATGTGGGACGAATAGGAGTGAGGGGGTGATGTATGCCCCATACCAAGCAAATATAAATTAATGAATATCTAAAGATCTATTACAATGAGAGTCTTAAAATTTTGTAGCAGGATGAATATGATCAGGGGAAGAGGTACCCTTCATACAAAGCAAATTTAAATTACTAACAGAAGTTAGTAAAACAGCTTCTACAGTTGTTGGGACCAAATTTTAGAACTATCGCTGTCATACTTCATTAGATATTCCATGCTCCCCCTGGTCTTACCCGTCCTACATTTTCTACAGTAAAGTAGTTCCTTAAGAAAGTTGTCGGGAACGAATTTGAGAACTCTCACTGTTATCGTTCATAAGATATTCGATAATAAATTTTTGCCTTGTACTTCTCCCCCTAGACCTATCGGAATTTTTATATTCTATGTTACTTTCAGGTATTTTGGTATCATTCTGTGAAAATTTGATGATTTACCATTATACTATAAATTTTTTTTTAATTTAATTATTTTAAAGCAGTAAAATTTCAAGAATATTCCCAAAAAACTGTATTTACTATGAAACAATTTTAAATTAACATGTTTTATCTATGAAGCAAAATCATAACTGAAAAAAAGTTAAATTATTTCTATTTTAATTAAATTTACATTTTCTGTGTGAATAATACTTGTTGTTGAAAGTTTGAATCAAAAAATGTGTGTTAAAAATTTGTCGATGTCACTACTTGATAGTAATTGCAGCACTTATAATTTTAATATGTGATTTCCTGTCTAAGTGCAACAAAAGGCAACAACAATTAAATGCAACAATATCGAATGCCATCAAAAAACCCACTAAAAAATATGTCACAATTTCTTTTCTGTTTTTTTGTTTTTGTTTGTTTTTTTTTTGCTTTTACTGACAGTTATCAATTTACAACAATTTAATTGTTTTTGTTTTTATTTTTGTAACATAATTTCCAAACTGTTTTGACTTTGTGTCAAATGAAATGTCATAACATAATTTTTTTATTTTACTATTTTTTTTGCTCGTTTAATATTTTTATTTTGACGTTAATGAATTTTTTATTAAATTTTTGAAAATTAAGTCGGCCATTTTGAAGGTGTATTTTAATGGTACTTTGTAATTAAAATAGTAACAGTAATTACGAATAAAAAAAACAAGATTTATTTTAACTTGTTAACCTTGAAAATAAGTAAACTTAGTTTTTTACTAAAACCCGTAACTACTTTAGTTGTTATAAGAGATTTTTATGTTAAGATGTTATTAATTAAAAATGAAATGTGAGTTAAAAGTGGAAAGAGCATGAAATTTATGTTAAGTCATTAGGATATCAACGACGCTTTGAATATGGTCTAAATTACAGAAAAGAACATTGCAAAGTTAATCAAGATAATAAATAAAATTAAATCTCTTATTAACTAAACAGTTTCGTGGTTAACATTTATGTTAAAATGTTTGTTGTAGTTGTAGTTTTCAGCACCCCAAGTGTTCATTAAGGTTATAATGTGATCATCATTTTGTGTGTAAACAACCATAAAAGAATTACATTAGAAACCTTAAGGTCCAATCAAAACTATGCGTATCAATGTCGGCTTAAATTTGCTCTTAAGATAATTGAACTGCTTTGCCGGATGTTGGATTGGGTAGGGATCATACAAGGCTTAAGGATATGAAAGCAGATGCAAAATGCTCACACTGCATTTCTCTTAAGCGGACAAGTTTAGACCAGAGGAATGCATTATGATCATCCTTTAGTTGACGAAGACTCCTACAACCAACTTAAGGTTAATGATCGCATTGTATTTTCTTAAGGTTCATATAGCAGTCATCGTTTTGCAGATGAAGGAACACAACACTATAACAACGAATAGAACACAACAAACATAATATGAACCTTACAATGCAGAACTATCAAGACTTTAAATCAAAACGGAACGACAGAAGTTACACTCTGTCAATCCAGCGACAGCTTTAATGAAAGTTTTTACGCCAAGAAAAAACTATCGGGTACAGCCAAACTATTACAACAAAAAACAAAAGAACATCTCAAAACTCATGACCAAACTCGGCTGTAGGTACCGGAAAATAACAAAGAAACCATAACTGAACTTATTACCATATTTGTAGTTTCAGTCATATATCAACAACATTGCTAGTTAAGTTGCCCTGGGACTAGTAAGAGAGTAACTTGAGAAGAAAAGAGACTTTCCAATCGTAACCAGTCTAAAACGGACCTATGCGCAAACTAGGGAGATTCCCGTCATTATTTCCTAATGAAAATGTTATCACTATTCCAGATCTTGACGGGGAAAAAGTGTGAGGAGTGAACAAGCCACTATTTTCCATTAAAGTGGCAAGGAGACGAGACGATCACTGCTATTCAATGATTGATGCTATGGAAAAATTCCGAAAGACTAAGAGTTTACCGAGGAAAATAATTGAGATATCTTAATACCTCCGTAAGGCATAACCTAGTTTTCTTTCCAAAATCTCTTCTTATTCCCCCTTATTTGATGGATATTTCTTTTGAACTTCCCAATCTAATACTTGCTTTCGATTCAAACTCAGTTTAAATCGATAAACTGCAGTGCCTTAGTTTCTCCAAAACCATTAATTTTTTCCATAAATTGGATTACATGTATTTTACAAAGACTTCAAAAAGTTTTTTGGCATCCAATTTCCCTTAAATTTGAATTAACGGACATCTTTGGGTCTCACTTTCGAATTTCCCTTTCAAAACATTTCTTGATACCATTTTTTTCGATTTTAATTAAGGGACTGACTTTTATTAAGAAACTGAAGGACCTAATTGCTTCGTAATCTTGTTGAAAAATACTTTCAGAAACTATTTTCCCGCAAAATGCTGAGTTATGTGTCACGAGAGATTCGTAATATTGTTTTTGCTATCCAATTTTTCTTAGATATTAATTATGGGACTTACATCATTATGGAATAAAGAACTTGTAAATACGTCACAATAAATCAATCAATTTATCGTATATCACGAACTACTTTACACAACTATTGATTCGAATACGTTTAAGTAACGACCACTGCCGTTTTCCTAGATTATTTTTCACTAGTACCGCTGTTAAGATAACCGGGTACTCTTATGTGGAATAATCAATTCAAATTTAGGGCGGAAGGATTAGAGTTTTAAAATATTGTCCCAACTAGTTTTAAGCGATAGAATCAGGGACTCAGACACAAAGCAAATATTGATTATCGGTTATCTTTAAAAGTTTTTGAAGAGTTTTTATTAATTGTCGAATATCTATAGAATTTTTGTCACAAAGGATACAAAATTTAGTTCGAATTATTTTCCTACTTTTCCGGCAAAATGTATGGTTATAGGGAAAGAGTTTACCTCAACAAAAAGTAACATTACTGAAGGTTGATAAACTTCAAATAATCACTTTCTCTTACCAGAGAAATGTGGATGGATGAAAGAATAGCGAAGCCTACCGGGTAATTGCTAGTATATAAAAAAATTCTATTCTATTCTATTCACAAACACCGTGTTGATTTTAACATTAAACACATTATTTTTTCTTTTTTTTTTTTTGTAAAAATAAACGAAATAACACGTTTAGTTTGTGAAATCTAAAAAAAAATGATGACAAGGAAGCGAAAATGCAAAAATCACATTATTATTATTGTTATTTGCACTTGAAAATACTGCATGTTTGGCATAATAATGTTAAATATTGTTTATCAGATTTCGAGAGGTCAACAACATAAAAAGCGTTAACGTAATTTAAGAAGCTTACGAGTCTTTGACACCATAAACTCTTATAATTGTATACTTTTCTTAACATTATAAAAAATAAGCCTTAAAATATGCTTTAAATAATAAACATAAATATTTTTTACACTTACAGAAAACATTGTTAGTAAGCATCAGTAAAGATGATCCCACCTTTAAAGGCGATGGTTATATTAGTTTGGCCGTCATTTATGCCTCCTTTGCCATTTGCAATTGGTTTGCACCATCCTTTATAGCATTTACTGGTCCGCGGACAGCCATGCTTGTGGGAGCATTAACATATACGTTAGTATTTTGTAGTATATAAAGCAAATTACTGGAATAAAATTTTTTGTTAATTTTTTTAGGTTCTTTATGGTAACATTTTTGTTCCCCACTACCTGGTTACTTTATGTTTCCAGTGCTTTATTGGGTGCAGGTGCCGCCATCACTTGGACGGGCCAGGGAACATTTCTAGCTCGTTGCAGTGATTCGGGAAATATTTCTCGCAATTCGGGCATATTTTGGGCTCTATTACAATGCAGCATGTTCTTTGGCAATTTATTTGTTTACTATCAATTCCAAAATAAAGATCATATTGATGAAAAAACTCGTAGCCTTGTAATTGGTGTCCTGATTGCTGTTGCTGTGTTGGGTGTAATATTTTGGCAACTTTACGTTCTGTACCCGATAATGCTCATATGGATACAGAATTGCAGCATCCACAATCACCTTATGATCGCTCAAAAGTGGCTTTAGTTTCGGCAGGAAAACTATTTTTCACTGGCGATATGTTGCTGTTGAGTATGGCATTTTTATATACAGGTGAGTTGGGAGGAATTTTTATCTTCAATAATATGAAGCGCAGATTTTTGTTACCCTCAGAAAAATTATGTTAATATTAAAGGATACCGATACTTTCTGAATCGATTTGAAAATGTCCAACCGTCCGTTGCAGCGGATGGACATTATATGATTTTTTGGGACAAGAATGAATCGTCTATTCATCTAAATCAATATTTCAGCATTCAAGAAGTTCCAATCCAATTATAGTGGGAAGAGTCTCTAGTAACGCTGGTGTAAAAAAAAACTTCCGGTTGATACAGCTGTTTCTGTGCTGACAATATTGGCTGATTTATAGTCGGTTCGTTCTAAAACGGATACCCAAATGTTGTGATAAGAAGGGTTGGTTTTAAGTTCTGAAAGCCTCCATATGGTATAGAGTTTGGGTCCACAA
Organism: Cochliomyia hominivorax; assembly: GCA_004302925.2. Taxonomy (NCBI): domain Eukaryota; kingdom Metazoa; phylum Arthropoda; class Insecta; order Diptera; family Calliphoridae; genus Cochliomyia; species Cochliomyia hominivorax. The sequence goes on from PYHX02000467.1 coordinate 75,238,226, forward strand.
TATCGCTGTTGTCGGAGTCCCTTCCCTTTGAAAATGTATCCGGTTGATATTGCTGTTAAAGAGTTGGCAATTGTTTGCCCATTTGTAGGTGAACCGTCCCTAAACGGCCTTAATAGTTTTGTATGCCTGCGATATGGTGTTGGGTTAACTGTTTCGTTGTTCTTTGAAAAAATATTCGATTGATACAGCTGTCGGATCATGCCGAATCGGAGATCCAATTGCCGTGGGAATAGTTTAGTTTTTAATGCCTTCCATACAGTTTAGTGTTATGGTTAACTGTTTCGCTGCTGTTAGAATTTCTTGCCTGGAAAACTTCCGGTTCATACAGCTGTTACTGATCTGACAATCATTTCCGAATAATAGTCGAGTCTTCCTAAAAAGGAGATGCAAGTGTCGTGGAAAAAAAGTTGGTTCATTGTTTTGAACAACTCTGATATGAGTTTTTGTAAACAGTTTCGATGTTATTGGAGTTTCTTCTCAAAGGAAAAACTTCCTGTTGATATAGCTGTTACTGAGCTGTTAATCTTCAACCACTTATAGCCGACTCGTTCCGAAACGGAAATCCAATTGTTGTGTAGACAAGGGTTGGTTCATAGTTTTGAATGCCTGCGATATGTTGCATGGTTATGACCGTCTCTGACCTTCTTACTTGCTAAATATATTTAATTTTATTTTCTTCTTTCCTTTTCAGGTTTTGAATTATCTTTCTTTAGCGGCGTTTATGGACCTTCTATTGGTTTCACACAAAAGATATCCGATACTCCCAAAGAAATCATGGGTTTAGCTGGTATTTGTATAGGTGTGGGAGAAGTTTTTGGAGGCAGTCTTTTTGGCATTTTAGCCTCGAAAACCACAAGATTTGGTCGTGATCCCATTGTTATTGCTGGTTATGTCACACATATGATTGCTTTCCTCTTGATATTCTTAAATTTACCAAATGCTGCTCCTTTTAATGATACCAACGATATTTCCTATTTTGATCCTCCCCAAGTGTGGGTGGCTTTAGTGTGTGCCTTGATGTTGGGTTTTGGTGATGCTTGTTTTAATACCCAAATCTATTCCATGTTGGGTGGAGTATTTGTTAAGAATTCGGTGGGAGCTTTTGCTTTATTCAAATTTACACAGGTAAGAAGATTAATTTGATGCCTTTTAATTTTATTAGATGGTTAATGATTTGGTTTACTTTTCAGTCGGTAGCAGCTGCCATCAGTTTCTTTTATTCTTCCCATTTGGGTTTAAGGGCCCAATTGGCTATTTTAGTTATAACAGGAACTATAGGAGCTGCCTGCTTTTGTATTGTAGAATGGCGTGCTAAAAAACGAGCCCGCGAAGAGGAGTCTCAAGATGTTTCAGAAATTTCCGAATCCATATCGGATTATCGGAAATAAATTGTTTTAATATTGAAAAACTATGGACTTTTTTTCAAATTCCACCTATGACGAGTTAAGATGGCTCTGAGTTAAAACATTCCAAATCAAGTGCAATATTTTTGAATTTTCTTTTGTAAAATATTTATTATTTCTAAAAACAAAGACAAAGACTTTTTTGTAAGAAACAAAAAAAAAAAAAAAAAAACAATTGAGTAGAGAAACTGTGTCAATTTGCCCGATAATAGACAAATAATGATGTCATCACAAAAAAAAATTATATAAATACAAAAATCGCAACGAATGAAATGTTATGAAATTGTATAAATATTATATAGAATTGTTCCTTTTTAAAAAAATCAAAAGCTTATTAAACGAATTAAACAGATTTAAAGTTTTCTTTACAAAATTTCGAATTTCGAATTTCAAAAAAATCATTTTCTATCGTTAAATCTGTTTAATTAAGTTGTTCTCAAGCATTTTAAGTTTTTTCTCTAAACAGTCTTCCGAGACAATAATTAGTACAGTACATTTAATGCCAACAAACAAATTATTAACAAAAACAAAACAATATTGAATATGAAAACACAAAAAAAACATATACAACATATTTACCATATAAATTACACTAAAATAATGTTAATTATTAACTACACACAGTGTTTCAAATGAAAAATGAAATTGAAAAAAATCTGCAATGAAAGTTCATATAGTGTTAGTGTAGGTGATCGATCCACAGGGTACTAAAATTGGTCACCTCACCTAACTAAAAGAATTCAGGTTCCTTATATCTGATACAATTAATATGAGTGGATTCTGCTAGTGAAGACCTACAAAGAAAACTGGTCATATGTGAAGAGATATTTAGCTACAAAAATTAAAAAAATACTTTTTGACCGACAAAGAACTAATGATAAAATTTGGCAGAGAAAGGAAATTTTTGAAAATATCTTCATGGACTTAAAAGTTATAAGCATTTCGAATTTGAATTTTCAAATTTTCGGTGATTTTTTGTCGACAAATTGGTGACACCCTTTTCTTTAGTAACCTGTACCGTATTTATACATTTCTAAAAGGATACTTTATGGACTGTTGTGTAATGCAAAAGAGGTTTCAAAAACTTAAATTAGAATCCCGAAAAAACAGATTTTCTCAAATTCAAAAAGTTAATACATTTTTTTTACAACTCTTTTAGTTTTGGCTAAATTTCTCAAAACCCGAAAAATGGTATCTTAAAAATCGTATGTTTTCATTGAAGCTTGATGTGTTCTTAAATTTTTATTAATAGAAATTTTTGCTCCCCGATATCAGTTGGAAAGTTGTAGCAAAAAATTTGAAAAATACAATTTTTGGAAATTTTTAAAAGTTTAGGAATTATGGGATTTCTTTTAAGCAAAATAAAAAAATTTTAATAATTTTCAGTTAAATATTAAAAAATCTCTTTATATGAAAAATATCAGTTTATATTGATTAACAAAATTTTTAGTTGAAGATCAAAATTTTATAATTTGCAAACAAATCAACACTCTAATGACACATTTCTGCTAAAATTAATTATTTTATTATTATCAATAAAACATTTATTGATATATGATACATTTTTTAAAAGAAGACATAATTACCAATACAATGATATATAATTCGTTTACCTTTAACTTTCTAAGTATCATAAATAATGATCGAAAACTTACAGCTCTTAGTCAATTATATTTGTATAGCAATTTCTTTATAGAAACAAGAAGTCAATGCGTTACCTGATCATTGTGAACAACTTTACAAAATTTTGTTATTAGCTCTTAATAAAATAAAAATTATTTGAAAAAATCGGATAAAATTTGGATCAGCTATAGCATAAAAACTTTGCCAGAATCGATCAAATAGTAAAATTTTGACTGATAGTCCACCCAAATAACGGGTTGTTTATAGGTTTTCATAAATAAGAAACCCGAATTGTTTTAAACATTTTTATAAATCAAGATGATTAACTTTGGGTCCCTATGGATCGACCCCCTTTAGGTCTATAAAGTCCAAACTTAAAACCTGGGGTCGTCTACACTAACACTATATGAAATTTATTTGAAATCTTTAACTCGCCTTCACTTTTAAAATTTCATTGAAATCATACAAGTCATTTGAAAGTTATAGACTTATTTCCATTTCATATTTCATTTTAAAAAACACTGTGCAACATACAATTTAAATTTTCAATGTATGTTTATGTGTTTGTATTATAAATTAATCTAACTTATAAATATTTTTTATTACAATGAAAAAAAAAACACTGAAAATATGAATTATTTGGAATTTTGAATATTTTAGACGTATTTTTTTGATATACAAAACAATTATATTTATATACATTATTATAAAATAATATATATATTATACATTAATGTTAATTATATTTAATATTATTTTTAGTAATATTGAATTATTTGGTCTCTTCCTTAATTTTACAAAATTTGCAAATTTTATTTAAAAATCGTTTTTAATGTTGAAAATTTGTTGTTCTGTTTGAAAAATGTATTTCAAACGATTTTTTATAAAATCTGTAATTTTTTTTTTAAGGAACAGATCTGAATTTTTTTATTTTATTTGTACGTTTGTATTACACAAAAAAAATTGTTGAACAAAAAAAATTATAAATGTATAAATAATTGTTGTATTCCTTTTTAGTTATAAGTTTAAACATAAAAATACAAAAAAGAAAAAAATATTTATATTATTACAATTATTATTAAATTTATTATTGATGTGGTAACTTAAAAATTAACAATTAAACAAAACAATATAAAGAAAATTGAACAATTTATTATGAATAAAAAAGCCCAAAATTTGAAAAATTTTAAAAGAAACTCTATCTTTTTTTGAATTGTTAATAAAACCCAAATTTGAATGGGTCAATTATATGCGGTAACCGAACTTCAGTTGCGTTGACAACAGACTACGCAACTGAAATAAAGAGACGTATTATGTGTGGCAACTGGTCAGTTGCCATTTTGACACCCATTGAAAAATGTAAAAAATATTAAAAAACATATGTACTGTGTGTGTGAATTTCAAATTAAATATAATTGAAATTCTGCTTTGAAATAAAGAAAAGCAGCAGACCCGGTAAACTTCGTTTTTTGAAAAAAGAAAAAAATGTTGATTTGTATGAACGGTAAACCTCCCCCTGAATTTATCTGTTCTAAGTTTTATACATTAGAACAGTTCCTTGAGCAAGTTGTCGAGAACAAATTTGAGAACTCTTACTGTTATAGTTCTTTCGATATTTGAGGTACTTGACGGATCCTATTGGAATTTATTAAAGTATATGTAACATTTGGAATCTGATCCCAGAGAAATAGTTCATCCTTCTTTTTTGTTACCTATTTCGCATATGATAACATCCAATATACCCCTGATAACAGGACGTCCCTGAACGTAAATTCGAATTATATAGAGAAAGCCCTATACTGTCCATAACCTATGGATACCTTGATTTGCAAACCTATTTGATCGTTTCTAAGGTTAGAAAGCCATTACGTCCGTTAAAGTCGCCAAAAATTAATATACTCCATTACTTATGAACAGACTAGCAAGAGTTTTCAAATTTGGTCATTTCTACTTTTTCAAGGAACTATTTTACTGCACATTACGTGAACGGTGCCCCCCCCCACCCCCCATACTGCAAATATTGATTATCGAATATCGAACGAACTGTAATAGCGAGAATTTCCAAATTTGACCCTAATAACTTTCTCAAGAAACTCTTTAACTGAACATATTGACAGAAAGATTGGAGGAGGATTTCTGGTTCTCTTTATTTTAATATTTTTTTGAATTTAAATGTCCAATGGCGTTGTAATGACCTGGCTCAGATTGCCAGGTTATCACACAAACGTAGCCCAGGTACGAGAACTCCACAGACATCAACACAATCGATTGGGATGGGCAGATCCAAATCGCAAAACTATACTTTTATATAGGAAGAAGGGGCTCCCGAATCGCAATGAAAAAATTTTAAGTTTTATGGTCTTCAGCAGTTTACGACGTATATATTTAAAATCAAAAGCACATGGACAATTTATAAACCACTTACAACAGTAATCAATAAAGTATGCGACGCCTCAGCATCAGAGTAAAGCCTGACCGTCTTTAAGCGATAACAACGATGATGTTATAGGCGTTTACTCATCCAAAGCTGTTTTTCGATTCATTTTTATATTTTAAACATCTTTTTAAATCCACAATAAATACTAAACAGTTGTTTTCTGTTTATAAACATTTATAACACACAGAGTTGTTTAATTTGGTATTAAAACTAAAACAAACAACTGTGTACATTAATTTGACAGTTGCTATAATTATTATACACACTCTCTTGCTCAGTCTTTCTCTTTGAGTAGCTCTTTTAATGAAACTCAAATGACTGGCAATTTAGTCTCTCCTCGGTCGTTGATGTTTAAAATTGTGAACGAATTCGAAGGCGGAAAGAAATTGAAATTTTGTGGAAAATTAACAAAAAAAAAATATAATTTAATTTTTTTATTCTTTAGTTTTGACCTCCCCCTTTTAGTTCTCTTTGATATTTTGTTGTTGTTTCTGTGGCTGGTGGGTTATATGTTTATGAAATTTTGTGCAAAAATTGTACACACACACATACGTACCAAACGAACACCCGCATGTGATAGATACAAAAAAATAAGTAATGTAACATAGAAAAATAATAAAAACAACAACAACGACAAATAGAATAATAAATAAACAAAAGATTTTTTGCGTGTGAGAAAAATTAATAAATAAATGGAAAAGAGCAACAGAAGAACAACAATAAATTAATTATAAAAAAGTGGCTGTATAAAATATACAATAACAACAACAACAAAAGTAATTAATTAAACAAAAGTGTTTAAGAAAAAATTACAAAAAAAAATAAGAATTAAAAGAAGAAATAAATGTAAATTTACATTTAGAATCATTTAAATATTTAAAAAAGAAGAAAAATTTACAAAGAAAATTAATTAAGAAATTAAATAAAAAGCAACAAAAATAAGAAAGAAGAAAAAGCAGCAGCTTAAGAAAATTTATGTAAAACAAGTAAGAATGTTATAGTCGGTCAAGTCTGACTAAGTACGTACCCTACACCACAATGTTGCTTATAAATGGCAGTTACAAAAAAGTATTAAACGACGACCCTCGCATAATTAACTTATTTTAGATTTATTCTAAAGTTTGCAAATGATTATTGTGAAACCAACATTTATGTGAAATGCGTTTCGAAGTGACTTTGTGTTAGAGATTAAATGGAAGCTAGAAGATTTGAAGAACCAAGTCCCTTATAATTTAGAACATAGATTTTTGTTTATGTTTATCTTAATTTGATCACTTATTATTATAATAGTAATGTATATGTGAGATTTGTGCCCTTTAAAGTGATATTTAGAAGGGGGCTTTTGTGTTTAACTTATGAGATGCATTGGGCCGACCCTCACATAATTTGGCACATTGTTTAAGGATATCATAAAACTTATTTCTGTACAATTTCGTTTAAATCGCTTTATATTAATGACTTTTATGGCCTTACATAAGCTATTTCAACAGGCTTCGTTCTTGGGCCATAATAATATATACCAAATTTTACTAAGATATTTAAAAAAATCCAACCTGTAGAGTGTTCACAACGTTTACATGGACAGTCGGCCGGACGGACGTACTGACATCATTAAATTGAAACAGAAAATCATTCCCTGTCAAACGGTTGTACTAAACAATAATTTTTTCTGTATATTACAAACATCTGCATTAACACATAATACCATAATATAAATAAATGGTGTAGGGTATTCAAAGAAAATTTTCTATTCAATGAATGAAAATTATTAACAAAAAGGAAGTATAAATAAATATTGGCCATAAAAAGCAGCAAAACAAAAGGAAATAATAAAAGAAGTTAAAGAAAAAAGAAGTTAATAATGAAAAATCATTAAATTATTGTTTTTTTAAAGTGAAGTTATTTTTATTCATTTCATTTTATAAAATATAAAAAATATAAATATATTTTAATGGTGTTGTTAAAAATATTAATTAATTGAAAACAACAACCACAACAAAAATAATTTACAAGCAACAACAATTTTTTTCGTATTATTTTTATTAGCGGATATTGAGTATATTTTTTTCTTGTTGTTGTCTTGTGGTTCCTTCTTCAATTATACTTTAAAAGGTAAGTGTGGACACGTTTTGTTTTCTCTATTTCGATCTAACTGATGACTGACCATCAGTCGGCCTTTTAGCATTTCTTTTTTTTTTATTTTCTTTTTTTGCCATTTAAAATATTGTTGTTTTCAAATCGCCTCATCCATATGTTGAACCTGGCAAATTAGTTTGGTGGTAGATAAATTGTTCAAGGGTGTTACAGACTGGACTTTATTAGCAAATATAATTTTATAACCTCTAACACCTCAAGTATATATTGAGATTGTCATTCCGTTTGTAACGCCAAATTTATTATGTGGCCACAAATATATTTCTATTAAATCTACAAAGACTCCTTTTAAAATTATGTTAACAAAGGAGTGAGATCGAAAACGTTTTCACGTTCATTAAAATTTTTAGTACAAGTATCTTAATCTTATCAAGTTACATTTATAAAACTATTTAATCTAATTAAAATGACGGACCTAAAACAATACGTACTTCAATTATTAAATATTTTCAACAAAACTCAACTTGATCCTACAAAAAGTGGACCAAACATTCAAAAGTCTGCTTTCAAATTGTATCGGAAGAAAACCTGATACAGGTAAAAGAAATGGTCCACAAGCCAAGAAATAGAAGAAAGCATTACCAAAAGAGCTCTCAACACAACCGGTAGGAAAGCAGCGCGGTTAGCTCAGTGTTTGGACTAGTTGTCACGAAAAGTTAAACCTAATGCAGATTTTAAAATTTACAAGATTTCTGGCAGGAAATTTAGAGGCCAAAAAACAGAGCACGGAATTTGAAGTCAAGTTTTCTAAAAAAATATGACGAATCGTATGTTCTGACAAGAAGCCAATCATTTGTTACAACAGGCTCTATAAAGACCGGAATTTACAACGTGGAATGTTTATAAAAAGGCTGTTTTCTTTCAAATGAGTCCACTTATTTTTGGACTGATTTGGCATATTGCTACTATGGTAAAAAAGCCCTTGAGTGATATAACAAAAATAATGTGTTTGTGTTAAGAAAAAAATCCTCTTAACTGCCCGGAACTAAGACCAGTGGAGAGATAATGAGCTCTTGTTAAAAGAAAATTGAAGATCATTAATTTCCTTTTTAATATTTGGTCAATTAAAGAAAAAATCTAAGTCCGAAATTTTATAAGGGTCAGTGCAAAATTGTTTCTAGCTCTCGAATAAACCTCCCATAAAAATCATTTTAAAACGCATAAATTTCACATAAATATTAGAGTCATAAAAACGTAAAGCCATTTTTAGTAAAAATCAGAATATGAACTTATAAGAGGGTCGTTCACTACTTATTCGTAGCTGCCATTTATAATCAACATATGTGTAGAGTATTATATGGTCGGACTTGACCCAATGTATATATACGTACTTGTTTGATATAAAATTTATTTTGCTATAAAATTTTAAATTTATTTTTATGGTTTCTGGCATCAGAAAATGTTTTAGAGCAATTAAACATTTATAGTGAATTATATTTAAATCCTTGAAAATTGATTAATTAAATCGATTAGTTGAATGTGTTTGGTGCATGGAAATTATTTTCAAACTCAGTTGCATGTGGCAAGTGTGTTTAAAGGTTCTTTTGATTTGACAATAATTCCGCATAGCAACAACATTACAGCACACACGTACACTCTAATTAGCAATTCGCGCTGGGCAAGGATATGTGATGACTTCTTCAACACTTATGACTTTATTAAATATCTTCAAAGACCTTTTAAGTACCTTTGAAATCATATTCCAAGCATTCTTCTTTTCTCTCAGAAAGAAGAAAGAAAATTAAAGAAAATGCCTAAAAGAGAGTACAAGAGAGGCAGGGATTTGAGAACAGTAATACGAACCATTACAATACATTTAAATTGGAGCATTTAAAGGCATTTTAGGAGGCCACTTTAAAACTTATATTTCACGCTGGGAAGTGAAAGTATTTATTAATTTTTTTGAGTGGAATGAACTTGTTCTTATTTTGGAACCCGATTCTTTTACTTTTTGTTGAAAATTTGGCAAAAGATATTCGTCAACATTTTTTGCTATGGAATCTGGGTAAAATACATTAATGATTGAAGGAGTTTTTATTTTAATCAAAATTTTTCCAAATTAGTTTTTTAACAGTCCAGTTATTAGTGTTTGTCATTTCAGTTCAAAAGGCCTTTTTTGCTACCATACAAGACTCACATGTTAAAAGCACTTCAATGTTCACATTGGACATGTTTCGTTAAAAAATCCATTTGACCTAGTGAGAGAGCATGTTCTATTTGGTCGCTAATGATTTCGAACTACAAGTGTATACATAACTTGTAGGCTCCATACCGATTCCAGTTGTCCCAAGACGTATTTTCTTAATAGTGAAAAATCTCAGCGGTAATTTCAATCTGTAGATTTTGTGCCGAATTTGTGAAAGTCGCTTCAAAACCGTCATATCCGAGTTATGTTCAATGGGATCAATATGGATTGTAAAAATTTGAAATTTAGATGAGACTACTGGCCATTTATCCCGGTCATATATTTTGCTATTTCCTTAATCGAAAAGTCTATGCTTTCTTTATCTAGAAGGATTTGTGGAGTGATTAGTACACAGTCAATTTCAAATATTTTCATACTGGCAAAATAATGGCAGGAGTGACCTCAAGCGACTCCCCAATTTATTTCAGAATGTTGCAGTCTACATGTGACCTTAACCTGATCTTAGAAGAACTACGAAAACTTTAATACAATATTCATACGATGTCTATTGGTTAAACAATTCGATATATTCCTTAACCGATATGTCCTTCTATACACACATGTCGCTTTAACAAGATTAGTACGCAGGACCTTCAAGATTTTCGGATGAGAAAAAACAACAATTAAATAATACAAAAAATTAGTCTGTTCCAACATTTTCGATTTGATTAAGAAAATCCAGAAATCCGATTAAATTAAATCGATTAAAAAGCTGATTTGTAAAATCAAAAATAATTTTCGTTATATCCGAAAAAATTGTTGGTATAGTAAAAAAAGCCTTTTAATTGAACAGGAAGATAAGGTTTCATTGGTTAAGGTTTTAGAGGTGTTAGTTCATTGTTACTCACTAGAAATGGGGCAACCACTTAACCACATATCTCTTACGATCATTACACCATATGAATCTGAATTATCCTACATGTTCATTCCATGTAAGAAATGTTTTAATTTCAGGATTCTTCATTTAGCAATTAACTGATTTGTTATCGACCTGGTGCCGACTACTTATAGATCGTAATCTGTCTCTCTTTAAAATATTTTGACATAAAAAGGAGCACTTAGAGTATATTCAGGATTCTTCATTTGGCAGTTAACTGACATGTTAGCGATCTGTTGCTTTAAAATATTATGACATAAACAAGAGAACTTACAGGACATTCTCTTATCGATTCTTTTGGCAGGGAGAGAGAGTAAGTGTAAATAAACTCTCAATTCATTATAATAGAAAAGGAGGTATATTTGATATATTTGACTGATTAATATAAACATATTTTTTTGTTGCAATAGCAATTGACATTTCCATTCTATAAAAAATTTATGAAATCAATTTTTATGATTTTTTCACACAGACGACAATTTGAGTTTTCGAAAGTTAAATCGACTTTCATTTATAGGAGGATGTTCAACTCATTATATTAAACATTTTCAGATTTTCCAAAACAAATTGTTAATAATTTAAACCCATTGAGGATTTTTATGATTCATGATGATCCTTTCACATCATTCATTGACTTTCAAAAGTCATTATTCAATAATCGCGTGTTAAAACACACTTGTTAAACGAAATAGTTACTGAGTAACTGACTTAATGTCTGACTATTTAATAAGCTAATTTGTTGTAGATTTTGTTGTTTTTCATATGGAAATTTAACAAATTATTATAAAGCTAATGACAACTAATAAGTCCATTTATCAAATGGAATCACAAAATATCACCCAAATAGATATGGCAAATATTTAAATACAAACAAATAATAAGAATATTATATTTGGCTATGACGAATCTTCAATACCCTTCATCACAAATGGGTGTGAAGTAAATACGTTATGTTTCATACACCCACACACTCATACATACAAAAATAGAAACACTTAATGAGTCATAAAGTTAGTAATACTTTTGTCTATAATTTTCTTTTCCTACTGAACCGATTTTGATAATTAATGGAATTATAATGAAGTATATATAACATTATATTATGTCCAAATCTTATTCTAATTTATCGATGTCTAATTGACATTCCTCTATAACTTAGAGGTTGTTCAGATATCGGTCTATATCCTTTAACATACTTAACTGATTTTGCTGATATTAAATAGAGAACATCTCAGGACTATAACAAACACTCAGGCCAATTTCATTAAGCTCTGTCATTTATTGTCGATGTGAGCGTGCCAACAACATATAGACGGACATAAATAGCTAAATCGCCTCAGATTTTTGCTTTGATGCAAGAATATAGAAACATTATAAGGTATGAGGTGATTCCTTCTTAACCTAATGAACTGAATGACAAAGTTAATATACCCACTTCAACACTTATGATGGTGAAGGGTATAAAGAAGACTCTTGTTAAATAATTTTGTCAACATTTTGTAGCCAAATCACATATCGACTATTTTTAAAGCGAAACCAAAAACGCTGGAAAAGAAGCTTGCAAAATTTATGTTATTGTTTTTTTAACAACAACTTGTTAAATAAAAAAGTGTTGCAACCATGAAAAGAAATTAATAATAATAAACAGTTTTAATTATTAAATCCGTAATTAAACAAATTAATACAATTGATGGCAGTTTTCTTCAGTTTAAACATAAAAGATTTATTAAAAGTTCATAATTAAAAGTTTAATGATGCAAAGAAAAAAGAGGTGAGAAGAGTTGGTGACTGTTTTTTTAACTGAAGTTTTCACTTTTATTAACAATAAAAAAAGAAACATGTAAAAGTTTTCTAGTTATTTTAATTATGTTTGGGTCTCTTATGTCTTATGATTGCTATCTCAACAGTTCTATCAAAATGAACTATGTCTGGCCTACAAGACAGCAAGTCAAAGCTGATTTGATATAGTTATAAGATTACGGTCTTATGACTTGACGAATATTCCGATGATGATTAAATTGGAAAAAAGGCCTACGAAATGAACAGACAGATATGCGGTCAAAAAGAAGTTGCATAGATCAACCCTAACAAGCTACGCACTATAATAGAACAGTCTCTTGAATGGCGAACATTCCAGAACTTACTGTTCATAGATTGCAAAAAGTCTTCGACACCATCAGAAAGCATTAAGAAAAAAAGGGACACCCAGAAGTTCTATGTAGCAGGTGCTGAACTCTCAATTCTTCACTACGCAGTATTATCCAAATATTTAAAACACATGATGGAGATAATATGGGGACGTTCCTCATCTCCTCAGCTATTCACTATTGTGCTGGATGATATAGAGAGCGAATTTTTGTTTCGAGAGAAGAGAATTACATGCAGTCTCTGATGTCAACTAGAGGATTTGGATAATACGGATGATATATTATGTCTACTCTGGCATCCAACATGCAAGAAAATTAGAACAGTTGGAAAAATTAGCTTGAGATAAATATTAAGAAGCCCAAAGCAATGAGAATCCACAATATAAGCAGAGATAACCAGTCGAATATGTAGATAGCTTCAGTTATCTGGGTAGTATAATGACCACCAAGAAGGTTTTGGACGACTACAAACAATATGAAAATACTCAAAATATCTAGACAAATAAAACTCGAAATATTCAACGCATGTTGAAAATCAGCAGTCTTGTACGGAAATGAAACCTGATTTTTTACACCATGATGAAAAAACCACAGTTTTTCATTAACGCCTCCGGATTATATGCATATAATTGAAACAATGGATTATTCTTATGCTTGTCTTTAAGTACTTCATCTTCAGTATGGGCTTGTCAAACCCCTTAATGCTGTGTGACTTGTCATTCTTCTCCAGAACATCGCGAGGTCTAACAACGTGCGCTCAAAACTTCATACAGTTCCTCACGAATCTATCATCTGCCTTGAAGATAATACAATTAGTAGTTCATACTCAGTTTGGATTCCACAAAATATACAGCAACCACCATAGAGTGCACATGACATCATAGAGTGAGTGTTATCTACTTGGAAAACGATTAGTCAAAAATCTTTAATTATTTCAGTTTAGGCATTCATTTCCAGGACATCTCGAAGTCCGCTCTTTTAAAGTATATAAAGCGATGGATTACGAAATATTTGTGTCAGTTAGCGTTTCAAACCTCATAGAGTTTTTCGGGAATCTATCATCTGTCCTTTCCAACTTCAATCTTTTGTATTTTACTATTATCTTCATTTGGAGTTCCCGTAACATAAGCAGACCACAACATAATTACAGCTACGTGGCATAAAGCGTTCAGACGGAAACCTACAAAGCAAATCTACATGTTGCTGTCAAACTAATTAAATAAAGAAACTGCAGAAAATAGAAGTTTGGAATAGAAAAATATTTCAAGATTCTTTAAGATTGAAAGAAGCATAAAAAGATCAAGACAAATCAAAACGAAAGATACTTATTGACGAGTCTTGATATGATCACAGTTAGAATATATAATCTCTCTAACATTTCGCAACAATGAAGTTCATGAGATGTTAAATATCTGGGTTCGATTACGAGTTAAGGTTGAAAGCGATCAAAATTGTCCACTGAAAGTACTGATTGATGCGCTTAATGCATTCAATTTTCCATACATATCCTCGGTCGCATTCGTCAAAGTCATAAAATAAAGACATTTAAAATTAAGTTGGGTAAAACAACTTGACGTTTAGCTGTGACTTACAACTTTATGAATTATGTTTGGATCATACTTTTCTAAACACCAAATAAGCGTAACGATCGTGTGATTCTAATTTGCTTTGGGAAAAAACTTGCTCTAAAAGTGCTATAAAAGTCTTTAAGGAAAATATTTATACTCATTATAAATTGATATTATCTTCTTTTCTCCGAAACAACTCCAATCAATTTTTCATTAACACTTAACATTAACTTGAATGCCATCCGACAATTATCTAATGTTAAGCAAACTTTGTAACCTCGTAAAATTACATTCTTATCAGACATGAAATGATCGTCCACTCGCTCTCTCGCTCTCTCTCTCTCCTCTCTCTCTCTGACTCTTATATTTATCTCTCCCTCCCCTGGTTGTATACAATTATTTAGAGCAGGTTTTTTTTTTAAGTACCAAGTACACAAACCTAACAATTCACGATACATTTCATCAAGCATGCAGCCCATTTTCATTTGCTACCTGTAATTTCTTGTTTATAAATAAATTATACTTTTATAACTGATTCCATGGAATCTTTTTAAACAAGTAAATAAATATTTAATATAATAACTATAAGAAAATAGTATGTGAAACCTTGAGAACTACTACTAATACCGTGATT
>PYHX02000467.1:75253353-75277777 GCA_004302925.2 Cochliomyia hominivorax
TAATATAAATATTTTTTTAAATAAAATTTATTAGTACTAGAGAGAGATTGAATATATGACCTAAAAGGATTTCTCAGAATAAGAAATGATTCTTATAAACAAATATTAAAGATATAACTTAAGAGATAAACAATAACTGTGGCAAAGGAAATAAATTTGGAAAGAAGTTATATCACAATGTTGCTTACCAAAATTAAATGGGTCACTTGGTTTTTAACCCTAAAGTAATTATTTGGTAATGGTCATGAGTTTTTGATTTTGTCACAATTAAAATAGAATCATAACGGACATAATGGAAAAAAACATAAATAAATAAAAATAATAAATTCATGATTTTTGGTATCTTGCACCATTGAAAGTGGAGAATGTGGATATGTTAAACTTTTTTCCATATCTAATGTCCATCAGTTTTCTAACTATTTATAGAACTCAATTAAATCTAATCTTAATATTTAAAAACCTGCAAAGTCTGTCAGTTATAACAAATTATAGACTTATTCCAAAAATCATGAAAATCGATTTAGTAGGAAAAATAATCAACGGAATTGTAATGATTTTTTTAATACGTTCTACCCCTGTATATAAGAAACAATTCCAATTTGTGAGTGTGTATGTATTTTAGACTTATAATGATAACCCACAACACCACAGATTACTGGGACATTATACTTTTGTTAAAGAGTTTCTATGGGCAGAAAAAAGTCTACTGCTACTCAGAATTCCCTTCTGCCTCAATCTAACGATGTCCGTTCGCCCGTCTGTCGTACTGGATATCCATGTGAACCTTGTGAACAAACCGCGGTTTTCAAGACATCTTTATGAAGTTTGCCACGTGTCATTTTTTTTAGCCTAACATACAAATGTTCCTCCTGGAATAGGATTTTAAGTTAATAGAAGTCCTAAATATAAAACGATTTTGATAAAAGTATCTGAGGACCCATTATTACCTGATATACAAAATTTTACGTTACTCGTCTATGGTTTATTCTTGTTACCATATAATCGTCCTCAGAAAAAGTTCTTTTAGAAAGCATAAAAAAGAACTAGAAGTTCTTATCGGGTCTAAGAGACGGGCTGTATAAACCTAAGGCGGGTAAACTTTACAATACTAAAATTTTATAGATTTTATAGATTCTAAGTCACATCAACAGTTTTGTGAACTTTGAAAAACTTTTTAGTAAAAGTGAACAGATTTAACTAAATTTTGTTACAATCCCTCTTGTATTGGTTTAGTATATAATGAATCATGAGCCTCTAATTTTCCTTTGGCTACAATTTTTCTTCGTAATCGTTATAAAATTAAAGAAGCACATTTTAAAACTCTTATTTATCAGTTATGTGAGTCCAATTTCCTTTCAAACCAGATCATTTGTAAAGATCATAATGAAAGTATTTTGATTTTTTTAAATTTTGTTCTGCAATAAAACATTTTTCCCGAACTGATGAATTTGGTTTTATTCTTGGAACCATTCCAACATCACTGCGTTAAAAATACAAATTTAAAAAGATGTTTAATTATTTCATTTCTACCACTTGTCAATTATTTACAAAAAATGTAACTTACTTGATAAATGCAAAATCAAATTCATCCTTTAAATTTCTACTTTACTCACACATGTACACTACAATTTCATACACTTGCATAACCTTCATATGGAATATTCATCAATTCTACTGCAATTTGATTATAAAACCAAAAATATACATTTTTTCTTGCATTTTTGCTGTTTTGGCCTTAATAATTGAATTTGTGGAATAATGAATTTTTCATTTGATGTCAATTACGTTATTGTGGGCATCATTTCAAAAAAATTCATGTAGAAAAATACAGAAAAACAAGACGAAAAAAAAACAGAAATCAATAAATTAAATGTAAATTATTTGTCTGGGAAAAAGGAAGGAAATATTTCTCTATATATATGTAAGATAACAGCAGCAAACTGTTACAAATGGTTATATAAAGTTATAAAAAAGGCGAGAAGAGATACATATTCAAATACATAGATATGTATGTAGTATATACTATACAGTATCTAAGAAATATCAATAACCTTAATGTGGTCAAACAAAGAAAAACCTTTAAAGTTTTTTTTTGTTTTTGTTTTCTGACCGTTCTTCTTCCTTTTGTTTTTGTTGCTAACCTGGCATATGTCTAGCTGATTTTTTTTTCTTCTTATACTAAATTGTATAATATATTTGTGTGTTTATGGACATGTATCTGTAAAGTTTTAAATAAATATTTGATAAGTTCTTCTGCTGCTTTAGTATCTAACACTATTTTTGTGTTTTTTCTATATATCACATACATATATACAAAGGTACCAATTGCATATGTGAGTATATACACTTCTAAAGATAAATATTGAAACTAGTCTAATATTGAACAAAGAGATATTCTCGTTACATTTCAAAGTAAAATTTTTATACAACGATGTGTATCTAAATATCTACAGATTTGGATAAACTAATTTTAAATGGTTCGAAGACAATATTTTCTGAATGAAATTTGTAGCTTAACAATTAGGAGATGAACTGAATTAAAGTCTGTAAAAAAATCTTTGGAAAGAATTTGTGTGAAAATCAGTAATCGCTAAATGCTAAACAGAGTTTTCAATGAAAATAAAATGGAAATAAGTCTATAAATTCCAAACGACTGTTTTGGTTTCAAGTTTCGCGTTGGAATGGAGAATTAGTACCTTCTTTTATTTGAAGATACTTCGCTGAAAGTTAACGAAGCGGTTGCCAATGTATTGCTCTGTATTTGAAAAGAACAGGAAGTTATAAAGGTTTGATAAAAGTGGATAGATGATCATAGTTAAAAGTTGATTTGTATTAAGATTGAAATTCCTAAAAATAACGATAATATTCTGCTCGTACGTTGTAAGATCATTCAAAGAATGTTTGAATAAATTGATCGCAGGCTTCGACTATGTCCCCCAAAAGAAAAAGTTTCACTTCAAAACAAGATTGAAGAAATTTACTCAATGCATTCTTCCTTCTAAAGAGGGCTACCAAAAAGATAGAAAAATGTATTTAATTATAAAGTATTTGAAATTAAGGCCAATATAGAAGAAAATAGTTTTTTGATGTAAACGCAAAATAAAAATTGAAGACTGATTTTCACTTAGTTTGTGTTGGTCTTGCTACTGCTATATATTTCGCCAATATTATTTATATATAATTTATTGTGATTTATATGCAGTTGTGGTAAGAAATACCACAACCTATGCGGTAAAGTAACTTGTTCACAAAAGTCCTGTATGCATTTAAACAGTAACCCTTGCTCACTATTGCAATAACAAACATATACATACTTATATCATACATATGTTTAAATATATATATATATACTTTTTTAATATATATACTTGAATAGACACTTGCTAACACAGACAATATAAGTTTTTTTTTTGCCAAACAATTTTTCAATTAAGGTAAACTTATTTCTTTATTTCTATAAATATATATATAAATATATACATCGTTTTTGTCTATTTCTGAAATATGGTTATTTTCTTTTGAGGTTAGTTTGGTTCTATAGTAATTCCGGTTAAGGTGAACTAAGGCACATGCTAAAAGTATTTTTTTTTTTTGAAATAACATCTTTAGTGTTTCTGAATTATAGATGAATAAAACTATGAAAAAGTGATCTTAATACTCTTCACGATTAACGCGCACTGGGTTTTTTGTCTTACTGACTGACATCGTAAACATCATGATCAAAATACAGGCTGAAATTTAAATTTCTATTGGAGACAGGACAAGAGCTGTTTGCATTTATGATAACAGGCCGTTTCACCATCGTTTAGTTTTAGTTAAATTCTAGTTCAGTCGTAGTTCAATTCTAGTTTACTTTTAGTTTAGTTCTAATTCAGTTTTAGTTCATTCTACATAGATCCATCTTTTTATGATATTATGGCTTCAATATGTTCAATCTTTTTTTGTCCATAATGTTGGCCAACCCAGTTCTAATTCATATTTTTCTCCTACAATTTCACTGTGTCTTTTTTCTAACTTTTTATTTATTTTGCTTAATTTTTTAAGCAATTTAATATTTTCTCTTGGCACAGAAAAAGCCAAAAAAGTCGTTTTATTTCCTTTTCTTCTTTGTTGCTTCCTTTTTTGTTGTAAGGCATGCAATAATTCTCCCGGTCATTACACACATAAAAAATCACAAAAAATATAAGATCCTTATAGTGCAATAGTGTAAGAAAACGGAAGCACTTTTTCTCTTATAACATATATAACGAATATAAAAACTCTAACAAAAAAATACTTGTGGTTTAAAATTTTTACAACATTCAACATCCGCTGCTTCAAATGCTGCGAAAAAAATTTTAGAACCTCCAAAAAAAGTAATAACGATTGCAAAAAAGGAACAAAAATAAAGAATCTAGTGAAGATGAAAAGCAGGTGCTGCTGCTGCATACACAATTTTTTGGGACTAAGAAAAGCTTTAAAACTACTATATACCAACATAAATACAAACACACACACACAAAGTTTTTCTATTTTTATACCACAATTTTTAACCATTAAAAAAAGTGGCAAAAACCAAATTGTAAAGAAAATATTTATGAAAAGAAAAAAATCACTTTACGAACAAATACACACACACACATATATACATAAAATATTTATGTTTTCATTTGTGTGTGTATGTTTTTGTGTAGAGGGGGAGAGAAAAACAAAATTAATTCTTCTATTCTGTTTGCTATTTTAAGCCATTCATATTTTTCAACTAAACGACCCACAAGTAGCTTTTATGTAATAAAAATGAAATAGAATTTCTAGAATTATTTGTAGAAAAATAAATAAAATGTGAATATAAAAAGAATGAATGTATGGATCCAAAAAAAAAAAAATAAAAAAAGACGAAAAATAGTTGAGTTTTTATTTTTGCTTAAATAAAACACTAAACAGATCTGGTGGTTTTTCCATCCGGTTCATTCATAGTGGTTATTTTTTTGTTAAATTGCTATTTGGGAAATAAAGTAAATTATTTTTTTAAAAGAAAACGCTTTTTTATTAGCTTTTTTATGCAGCTTTTTTATTTAAGCTGATTTTTAAAATTGAATTTTTTTTTTTGCTTTCAATTATTTATAAAAAAGAGAAAAAATGCTATCAAATAAGTTACACGAAGGTAATAGAGATTTTTTTATAATTTTATTAGCAAAAGTACAATGGGACTTATTGTTGTCAGCAGAAAAATAATGAAATATTTTATATAAATATTGCAGTCAAGTATAATAGTCAGATTTATAAAAATCAAATTTAATTTTTACATTAAGATTGTCATTTTATGTGTAACATCAAGAAGTAACCTTTTGGAATCTATTAAGTATATAAGGATTGAGATCGAAAAATTCCTAACATACGTTTTTCACTTCATGATCAGGTTTTCCTTGTAAAACATGTCAGTTTCATTTGTTTAATGTAAAACAAATGAAAATATTGTTAATCTGATTACAATGAGTAACCAGAAAAATTGCGTTAATATTTTCAACAAAAACTAATTTAATCCAACAAACATTCAAAGAACTGTCGTCAAACTGTCTCCGATGTAATTAAATAGTACCGGAAAAACTTGTCCGTTGGTAGAAAACCTGGTTGAAGTAGAAATTTTCCCAAAATGTTTTTTGGTGCGACAAGAAATAAACAGTTGCTCTAATAAAAATCAATTCATTTATATCAGGGAGAGTTTACGAGAATGACTGCTTCCAATTATAAGCCTTCATAATGTGTTTTCTTATTTTGGCATTTTGGCCCTTGAGTGGTACAGAAACAATAATGTGGTATATGTTACCAGAGAGGCAAATCCTGCAAATTGCCCGAAGATAAGGGCAGTGGAGAGATATCGGATATGAGGTGTCCAAAAGTGTGATAGATTTTGAACAGAGAGTAAAGTGAAAAAGAAAACACTATAAAAGCTTTAATGAAATGATTTTCAAAAAGTTTCAAAATCTCATCACTGGTGTTTTAAAACTAAATAAATATTTTTTTCTTGTAAATCATAAATCTTTTCATCCATAAAATAGCATCTTCAACCAGTTCACCATTGATTTTTGATGGAACAAACCAAATTTCATATGCAGCCGAAACCATAGTACTTAAATTTAAACGCGAATCAGGACAGCCTATTTGGATCGTATGAATAAACAAACCACAAGCCAGAAAGTTTTGAATTTAATTGTTTAATTTAAAAAAAATGTAAATATGACTCTTAACAAAAGCTTGGATGAGATCAAGAAATATAATGCCGTCATAGGAATTTTAATCAGTGTATTTTGATATGATTTAAAGGCAAATTAAATCCGAATTTAGATAAAGCTAAATATTTTGGTCATTACTTTTAAGAACTACATTTAGTATTTACTATTAATTTAAAATATCTGGTAAAAAATACTACTTTGAAAATTGTTTATTTGTGAAATTTATTTATCAATTACTTAACAGTTTTCGTGAGTGTAAAAATATTTAATTAAAAAACTTTAACCCAACCAAAAAAATAAAATAGTTTTATTTAACATTTCTTTACATCTGTTATAAAACTATTTACATAAACTTACTTGAAACCCACAAACCAAAAAACTGGCAATCGGACAGACAAACTCAGACATTTATAATTTAATTTGAGATAAACCAAAGAAATTTTCTACAAAAAATTATTTTCTATTTACTAAAAGATTTCCATTTTAATTGCACTTCTTACAACAAATATTTTCATTTTTATTTTATTTTTTCCACTAATTCTCATTTTAGGTTTGGCGTCATCCTTGGCGCCGTTCATATCACAAACGCAGAAAGGCTCAATGGGAAACTGATGCCAACTATTGTTCCATGGTAAGTTTTTTTTATATCAACTTTAGTTTTTTTTTCTAAAAATTGTTTTTCTCCTTTTTACCAGCTTAAAGCTGGGCGTTACAATATCTTTAGAAATTTTCAGTTAGTTTTATGATTTTTATTTCCATTCAGTCCCATTTTCTCTACAACGCCGGTGTTTTTAATATTTAATTTTAGATTTTTCAGACTATTTTCTTTAGATTTTCATTTTTATTTTCTTTCTTTTTGGTTTTTATACCCTCCACTACGACAAGCGGTGAAGAGGATATATTAACTTTTTCACTCCGTTTGTAACGCTAAGAAGGTATCATCTAAGACTCCATAATGTAAATATTCTTGCATCAAATCAAAATCTGAATCGATTTAGCTAAGTCCGTCTGTCTGTCTGCCCGTCTCCCTATCTGTCTGTTGTTAACATGCTCACATCTACAAAAATTAACAGAGCTCAATGAAATATCACATTAGTATTGGTTACAGTGCGAGAAGTTTCCTATTCATATAAATCGGTTTAGTATTTTAAAAGATATTGACCGTTATCTGAAGCAAGCTTTGAATTCAAGCGAACAATTTTCATAGCATTTTCAATTATAAGTGAAGATTAGAGAAAATTTTTTGCCATAATATAAAATTATTATGGCTGTTTTGGCACGCCTCACATCCACAATAATTCATGAAGTTCAATGAAATTTGGCCTGAATATTTGCTTTAGTCCAGTGAAGTTTCCTATGTGAAACCAGCAATAAAGATGAACGTATTTACTTCATACGCATTTATTGGTGGAGGGTATTGAAGATTCAGCATAGCCGAATATAGAATTCTTTCTTGTTTTTTGTTAATTTCCATTAATTTAAAAAACAAATAAAGACCAGACCAAAAGAAGGAAGGATAAGCAAAATAAAACGGGAGAAAGATGGAAGAATAAAAATATGAAAAGAAAATAGCAGCAACCGAAAAGAGAAAAGAGTTTGAATATTAAAATTTAATATGCCACTTATATAATGTTGCATAAAATGCAGTCAAAATCACAAAAAAGTTCTTTTTTTACTGCAGCAGCAGGAAGATTGTAAAAAATTAATTTGCATTTATAAAATAAAAAACACCATTAAGAATAAAATTACACAGAATTATTACGAGTTTTTTTTTACCTTTGAGATAAATTAAATTTAAATCAAAGTTAATGGCTTTTTAAAATATTGTAATTAAAAAAAATAGTTAAATATTAAATTATTCACCAGGTTTCTTTTTCCTATAATCCCAAGTAGAGAAGGAGAGAAATACTATATAATTAATAATTGATTAAAAAATGTCTAGATATGAAAGTAATTTTTAATTGACTGTATATGATGGATATATATTTTTTGTTAATTTTTATTCTTTCTTTGTTTTATTTTTTATATGAAGGTCCGTGATATCCCACCTTATGATGAAGGACGTCGTTTATTGGATTTGATGGATATGTCTGTATTTGATTTTTTGACTGGCAACATGGATCGTCATCATTATGAAACATTTAAGTAAGTTTATAATTTTTCGATATTTTTTTCGATTATTTTATATTGAATGAGTTATAGGCAATTAAAGAAGAAGGGTAACTGGGTCACATAAAAAAGTATATCAGTTTTTTACATTAAATAGTCATTTGAAATTTAAACTGTTTTCATATCTTATACAATTGATTTTATTATATACTCCATCTCAAACTGCGAATGAAAGTATATAAGAGATGATGGCAAGAAATGCTTAATATGCATAAAAGTTCTTAACATAAACGTAACCACTTAACTATATATATCTTCACTGGCCTTAACTCTGAAAAATTTGGAGAATTTACCTTTCTTGGTACAAATACCATAGTAACAGAATGCTAAGTTAGGCCAAAAGTATGTGGACACATTCTGAAGTCTTATGAATGGAAGCAGCCTTTTTTGCAAACATCCATTGATGTAAATTTCGGTATTTATAGAGCCCGTTTTATCAAATATTCGGTTTTTTTTGCCGCAAATTGCTTGTTTGAGAAATTTTGACTTTTCTTTAACACTCCCTCAAGTACCAGTAATATAAAATTTTTGACCAGGAAGTTAAGAAGAAATCGCCAGGATAAATGTTTCGTCATCCATTATGTAGCAAGAATATTTTACTTTAGAAAATGTAACTTCAATTATAGTGCTCTGTTTTTAGCAAATTAGTTTTTAGTAGTGATTCTGTCAGGCACTTCTCGAGCCTTATATAAACTAACATATCATTATATTATCATATTTTCGAATGTCGAAAAACTACCATTCATTTATTCAACGAAATCAAATTCTAAAATATAAGGACATTACAATATCTTGGATAACAGCATTATGTCTATTGACTTCTTTAAATGATTTCCATTCTTTACTATTTTTTCTTATCTCTTAATTTATTGCTCTTTATATTATTTTAATATAAATTCCATTAAATCTAACCTGAAATATATTAACGAATACTTAATTTGATAAAGTCTTCTTTTATATCCTTATTTGTGGGTCCATGACAGTGAAATGCATTTTCCTTTTAACTGTTAGTCCTCAACCAACCAACACAGATAAATTGCAATAATTATTTCTCATACGTTTTCTGTATGAAAATAATCTTTAAATAATTTTTTCAATTTTATCTATAAAAACCAACATTAAAATAAATTTCTAACTTTAATTCGTAGTACTTTGGGGTGTAAATGAAATTTTAGTAAACGCAAATTTCCGAAAAAAGGAGAACAATTTTATGTAAAATTCTAAAAATAAAATTGTTTTGAGACAAATGTTTATTGCATTTTATACAATTTGTGTGCAATGAATGCATGTGTATGAGTAGATGAATTTTAATAAAATGAAAAATATTATAAAGGAAAATATTCGAGAGATATGAGAAGAGAAATATTTCTTAAATGAAATAAGTAAGAATGCAATATACGGCTATGCCGAATATGTAATACCCTGTACGTATGAAACTTTAATGACATAATGATATATACATACACTCTTTCACATCTTAAGCACATAAGTAGTGAGATTCGATCTCTATATAAAAATACATAAATGTTTTTTTATTTTATTTTTTATTTTTTGTGATTCTTTTTTTCTTGTAATTCCATTAACTTTTTTATACTTTTATAGTGCTTTCTATTACTTTACTCGAATCACACTTTGGGACACCTTTTTTATGCTCTTCAATTCTCTTTTAATAAGAGTCCAATGTCTCTCCACTGGCCTTAACTCTGGGCAAATTAGATGATTTGCCTCTCTTGGTATAAGTACCACATTATTGGTTTTGTACCACCAAAGTTTTGTTTACCGTACTGTCAAGATGCCAAGTCGGGCCAAATATAAGTGGAAACATTATAGTCTTATGAATGAAAATAGCCTTTTATGTAAAGATTCCGTGATGCAAATTTGGGTATTTATAGATCCCCTTGTATCAAGAGGTTGAACCAAGAACTTTTTGGGAATTTTTTACTATTTTTGGATCCCAAAACTTTTCTTCAACTTTCCCTCGTCCTTTGTCAACATAATATTTTTGACCAGATAGTTGCAAAAATCTACGTTTCGTCATTCATTATGCAGCAAGATTATTATTATTATTATTATTATTATTATTATTATTATTATTATTATTTTTATACCCTCCACCACCACAAGTGGTGGAAAAAAGTTATAGGCTATAATATGCAAAATTTTGATACACCCCAAACTCTTTGTGCATATGGACCGCAATTTTTAAGATAATTTACTAAAATTTGTCACAACTAATTTTTAAACCATTCTTAATATATGTTATAAATTTTATTAACATTGGTCCATATTTTGATATAGCTCCCATATAACGCCCCTTCCCGGAATATTATTTATAACTCATAAAACTCTTAAATTGGAACCAATTCTTTAGAAATTTGGCCCAACTAATTTTCTAGCTATTTTAAATATATGTTATAAATTATATTTACATGGGTCCATATTTTGATATAGCTCCCATATAAGGCCTTTCCCGGAATATGATTTACAGCTTATAAAACTCTTAAATTTGAACCAATTCTTTTGAAATTTGGCACAACTAATTTTCTAGCTATTTTAAATATATGTTATAAAATTTATTAACATGGTCCATATTTTGATATAGCTCCCATATAAGGCCCCTTCCCGGAATATGATTTACAGCTTATAAAACTCTTAAATTTGAACCAATTCTATTGAAATTTGGCACAACTAATTTTCTAGCTATTTTAAATATATGTTATAAATTTTATTAACATATAAATATGTGTTATAAATTTTGTTAACATGAGTCCATATTTTGATATAGCTCCATTATAACGCCCCTTCCCGAGTTAATAAAGACCAATTCTATTGAAAGTCGACACAATTATTTTGCTAACTGTTCTGAAGATATTATATTAATTTTCCCTGTATCGGTACAAATTTTCCTATAGCTCCCTTATAACGGGATTTTCCGGAAAACGGATTAGAGTTTATAAAACATTTAAATAAAGATCAATTCCATTAAAATTTAGCACAATGATTTTTCTAACTATAATAAAAGTATATTATAAATATGAACAATCTTGGTCAAATTTTGCTGTAGCTCCCATATAAGACCCCTTCCGGAAAATAGTTTTGAGCTTATAACAAGCATATTTTTTGTTTTTATACGCTCCACACTACAAGTGGTAGAGAGAGAATATTAACTTTGTCATTCTGTGTGTAACGCTAAGAATGAATTATTTCAGACCTCATAATGTATATATTCTTGCATCAAGTCAAAATCTCAGTCGATTTTCGTTAATCTCTTTGTCTGCTCACATCCGCAAAAATTAACAGAGCTCAATGAAAATTGGTAGAAAAAAGGCAGTTCAGTAGAAAAATTTTATAGCCTAAATTGTAACTAATTTTATGACTAATTAAGTATTATAAGTGTCTATGGAACCTAACGTATTAACTTTACACGAATTTGTGGTGGAGGGTATTTAAGATTCGGCATAGCCGAATATAGCATTCTTACTTGTTTTTTTTTTTTGAAAACTTGACTTCAATTTTCATGCTTTTTTTCTGGCCTCCTGTCAGAAACTTTTTGAGACTTGTGTGTCTTCAACCTGGATTAGCTAAAACTTTTCCTACGTGTGCGTTAGTTATTTGTCGATCTCACTCCTTATACACTAATAACAACAAACTGTTTAAATATAAAGCGAAATCTATCCACTTTTTACTCGATTCGTACTATTAACAACCAGGTAGATATAGCTTAAACGATTCAAATTTTGATACGATGCAAGAATATACTTTATGGAGTCTTCGCTTTGCATACGGAATGACAAAATTAATATACCCTTTTTCACCATTTGTCTGGGGGGAGAGTATATACATATTTTATAGAACAAATGTATTATATCTTAAGGTTTTGAAATTTTGTAAAAATGCCAGTTTTATTTAATTTTTGCTTATTTCATTTGCAAAAAAATACAAACTTTGATAGATTTCTATTTTCTTTGGAATAAGTCATAAACATTAAAAAGCCCAACAGGAAATTGTCTGTAATTTGATAATTTTAAAACTCCAAGACAAAATACCTAAATTTAATATGTTTGTGGTTTTGGCATTAATAGTGTTATATTAAGGATACCATACGTCACTGTGGTATTCTCATCTTTGTCATTATTTATTTCATTTCTTTTGGGTGTAAATAATTCTTTGGAAATGACTATATTTTTGTCTTTCATTATTTTCATTAATTTAGAAGTTGAAGTGCTGAACAATATTTGAGATTTTTTGGGAATCAATCAATTTAAGTTCTGGCTTAAAGTACATTTATTGCTATGAATAATGACAATTCTGAAAATGTCTCTTAAAATGGGAAAATACAACAAAACTGGAAAACTTTGTGGAACGTATATAAATAAATAAATAAATATATATAAATATAAATAAATATATATATATATATATATATATATATATATATATATATATATATATATATATATATATATATATATATATATATATATATATATATATATATATATATATATATATAATAGATCCACCCTCGTATTATTTCATTTGTACTTTCATAAAACATAATTTTTGAAAATATTTTAAAGATTTGTGACATTTGTGGTGTTTTACGAAAGTGAGGATTATTTGAGAACTATAGGATATAATGGAACGATTTTTTGGGAGCTACCACAAATATAACTATTTTAAATTTAAAATTTCTTGTCCCAGTTATTTTTAATTTTGCGACCCATTTAGGGTTCATGAAATTAAATTAAGCGACATCCCATCTGTTAGTGATTCTGAGTCGGTCGGTATACATTAAGTTGCACAAAAGCATAATGGTGAATAATGGGTGACCTCTCAAATTTTTCAGTGAATAAGTGTTGCCACCTTTCTCGGAAAAAGTCCAAACATATATAAATTGTTTAAAACATTCAGGAATTCAGATTAAAAACTTTTTAACGTATTAAAATATTTTTGTTTTCGAAATCTGATGATTACGTTTAAACCTCCACAACCTCTTGATCAGATGATAACATAAATTAAAAATTCTAATCAGTTTAAATTACCTCAACTACAAACATGTTAAATTTTTTAAGGATATCTCCAGCAGTTTAAAGGTTAGAAAATAATTTAAAAAAAACACTATGGGACTTAATTTGGTTGTAAATTAGAATGTGTAAGTAGTGGAGAATATTGACGATACCTTACAACCGAATAGAGCTTATCAACTGACACTCTGGACGAAATATGTACTGATTTGCATAAATTATTTTAGAAATTTAAAATCTTTAATACAAAATTTACTTAAATTCGCAAATTTCTCCAATGCACATACTTTTTAAAAAGCTTAGAACTGTGATGGGGAGATGTGTATGTAACATCTCAGTAATATCTTTTATGTATACATGCGTACAATCTACAAATGGCATATATAAGTACTTTATGGTCATAATACCTCTAGAAGATCATTTTTCTTCCCCGAATTTATCTTTTACTTTGTGTGAATTTCCCCCTTCATGGGATTTTTTTTGAGAACTCATTGAATATTTTGTGTGACCACTTGGGATAAAAGCATCAATGTATATGATTGAGTGAATGTTTGTTTATGTAGAAATGTAAGTACTTATAAGTGTTTTGTTGTTTCTATATTTGCAACAAAAATATTCTTTATTTCGAAAAGAAGGAAAGAGAAAAATTGTTACTTTTAGTTCTTTTTTGTTAATGGTTCTAATACGATTAGATTATTTCCATTTAAAAGCAGTTTATATGCATTTGAATTTTACCAGCCGGCCTGAATCAAAATAAAAACAAGTAAAATGTACAGTCAGTCAAGTTCCACTATCTAATACCCTACACTACATTGTTAGTTAAAAATGGTAATTAAAAATGTACGTACTATTAATTTTTTCTAGGGGTTATTTGGGAGCTACAAGAAATTATGAACCGACCATCGTATAACATTGCATATCAATTTTTGCTTTTAATTTATCTTAATTAGACCTGTTATTACTACAATACAATATTATTACAATATCACATATAGTGAAATTTATGCCCTTAAAATTGATAATTGCATGGTGATTTATATGGGACCTATGATAAGCAATGAACCGACCCTTGCATATTTTGGCATGTTGTTAAATTTCGCTTTATATTAAGGACCTTTATGATCTTAAAACCCATTCCGGAGGAATTTTTGTATGGGAGGTACCTGATATATTCTACCGAATCTGCCAATGTCAATAGGCTTCGTTCTGAGGCCAAAATAGTACCATGTTCCAAACGCCATCGCGATATATCAAATATTGCGACCTATACAGACAGATAGGCAGACGGACTGACGGACAACGTTAAATCTATTCAGATGATGACTCTGAATCGAACGGTTTACTTAAAGGAGCGTGTAACACCATTTTTTCGACTTGTTACATGTGTTGTAGGGTATAAAAATAGAAAAGTTTCATCAATTTGAACAGCCAGTCTCTGTTGCTCTGTCTGTAATTTCGTTTTGTTTATCCATACTTGTGTTGTTAGTAATGGTCTATGAACGTTTAGTTGGGTGTTTTTGTTTTGTTTTCAAAAAAGGAAATGTTGCAAAATATTAAAGTGTTTGTGAGTGTATGTGTGAGTACTTTGGAGTATTCGTCTTGCATAACTCGTTGTTTTAGTATTAGTAAAATATACATACATAGTATTGGTAGTTATAATAGCATTATTACTCATTCAGATATGATGGGTATTTTAATTTGAATGTGTCTGCAATAACAATAGTTACCGACATTTCTTATATAAGAGATTTTGAAAGGTAATGTGTTTGCAACTAAGGAGTGAGATTGTAAAAATCGGAAAATGTTGGCTTTGAGTAAAATTATTAACACACGTTTTTCATTAGAACCCTTAACCAAAGTATTATTTGGTGTTTTTTAATCAAGTTACCTTTGTAAAAAATGTCAGTTATTATCCTTAATGTCAAACAAATCAATATATTTTTAATCTGATCGAAATAAGTGACAAGAAAAAATTGCGCACTAAAATTATTAAATATTTAAAATATATAATCCTACATAAAGTTGGTCATACATTTAAAGGTCTGCTTGAAATTTTTTCTAATGTGATCAAACAGCCCGTTGATAGAAACTCTAGTTCAAGTAGAAGGAATGGTTTACATTATTTTTCTAGAGCTAACTACACATCCAGTAGGAAAGCAGGCCGGTTTGATCAGTGCTCATCCAAAAAGATAGACTTACGAAGACAGACAGACATAAAGCACTACAAAAAACCAAAAAGGTTTCAGAATTTCATCACCAGTGATTTAAATATAATTTTTATAATTTTTTTTTTTTTTTTGTAACCCAGACGGATGGACAGACGAACATTGTTAAATCAACTCTGTGTGATTCAGTGATTTCGAGCCATTCCTTAGTGTGAATGCAAAAATCTATGTTTATTTGGAATCCTCCGGATTTTTTATAAATGCTGGTATTTATATAAAATGTCACCTATATTTGACTGTTTTCTTTTTCATCCTCTGATCCGTTCTCAACTGAAATGATTTTCCAACTATATCTCGAAATTTTTATTATTTATCGCATTTTCTATGAAAATAAAATTTTAAAATATTTGTTATAGTTTAAATAAAATTTTATTTGGATCCTTTTCGCTAGAAAAGGTGAATATAACATTGCAAGATACTTATTTTACAGTTTTCTAAACTTCACTTCTATTAATTGCCTTCATGGAATAACCTATCAAAATTAATCTTCTTAAAACTTTATATGGGCTGGCCATTTTAAAACACTATCATCACGAATACACATGCTCTCCTCGCATATACACATATGGTTTATAAATGCTAACACCACCAACACGCTGCCATTGATAAATTCTTAGAATCACAGTTATTTTGGCTTGTAAAAGTCATACTACAGTTACTCATTGGCTTACCAAAACATACGTAAACATACATAGTGGTATACATGTATATAACATGTGTAAACGTATAACAAACACATGCATATGCATATTTTTCAATGTATTTTGAGTTCCTACATTCTTAAATATCAAATGAATCTTTGAAGGCTTTAAATACATGAAACCTTATCTATTGTTTTCATTTCTATTTAGTCAATATTTCGTATTGCCTTTACATCGATACTTCAATTGTTACAGTAAAGATACGCACACCATCATAATGTCTGCGAGAGATCTCTTTAAAATTCTGTAAATTTAAGTGGAAATGCAATGTTTAGTTTGGTTTACGAAAGAATAGTCAGTAGTTTTAAGGAATTTAAAGGTTAAAAGGTTAAATCGAAATTTGTACATATTCAACATTTCTCCATAAATTATACATAATATATCGATTTAATAATTGTCTGTCAGCCTGTTGTTGCTCTGAAACCCAAAATTATTTTCAGAAGTCTATAAGGTTGGACTGGCAGTTGAATAAATGTCATGTTTAATGTGGTCCTTGGCCACATGCAGGTTATAGATTTGGAATGGTGAATACGAAACCAGAAGGCATTGAGCCTTTAATCCAAAAGATCTTGCACATACCTATGTATGCTATATTCATATATTCAAATAAACTATCTTTCATGCGTCAGTGGTAAGTCCAATTGTGTAATATTGAAGTAAGGATGGTTTCTCCAATGACGTCCTAGAAGGAATTACTTACTTAGATCCTTCCTTTACTAGAAGGATCTTTGTTTCCTCATGTAGATAATGAATTGAGGATATGTGAATACAGCCCATAATGGTTCATGAGGCAGCATTTTGCCAGCATAATTCACCACTGATCAGCCAATTTTTTTTATATGAAGCTAATCCGCATATTTTATCACGTCCACTCCGGGTGGAGGCGTTGGGAATTTCGAGAGGTAGAAATTAAACAGGAATGGCGATAGGACTCCACCCTGTGGTACTCCCTGTTTAACTCAACAGGAATGCGATTTTCTGTATCGAAATTAAACGAATGACTGACGTCCACTCATATAGTTCAGGATGTGCTGGAAGAGAACTTTATTGCTGACAGTATCAAATGACTTTTATAAGTCAGGAGCCACCAGGATTGTACGTACACATGGTCTTTGCTGGTTGTAACTATGTGCGATCTGATTAGTAACGACTGTTAATGCTGTTGCATCTTACGGAACCCATGCTGGTGACGAGCTGATGTGAGATGACTGTTCAGCTAGGGAAGGAGAAGAGCATCAAGTGCCTTTGCATCAGGTGAGGGGAAGGAAGTCTGCCAGAAATTGGTAGTCCGCAGTCAATAATATAACCGGTGAACTTAGTCGAAATGTCCACATCATTACTGGTTCGGTTTATCCAACTCTTTTCATGCTCCAAAAGTTTAATCCTTTTAAACTCTGCCTTTATGCAGAAACCTTTGAAGAATTGCGTTTTATAAGACTACAAGTATAATCCTATTTTTTCGGATCACAGACAAAGCATGACAGTGTTCGATTTTCACAATATTTCCCTTTAAGTTGTTGTATTAGAAAAATAAGAAATGAATGTGTGCATCTAGCATAACGATGACTACTTTAGCATTACACACAAGAATCATATATTTTGCTATGAGTTTCTTTTTCTCGCTCTCTCTTTCACTCTCTCTGTTTGTGCTACGTTTGTCTTTGTCTTTCATCCTTCACTAACAAACATAACATTAAAAAGAATTTGTAAATGTATTTGTATGTTATAGATGTACTCTAATACAAATGTTTGTATGTATGTGATATTTTGTTGTCTAACATTTACCATTTTGAACGCGGTGCATTAAATTCAAACAATATTTTGTTATGAAAATGGATTTTGTTCTGCTAAATTGATTTTGAATGTTTATTGAGGCATATGGAATTGTTTGTTTAAGAGAAAAAGAGACGGAGGGAGTGAACATATATCTACACACTTATATTTATGTAAGTAGATGTGTACATACATATACTTTTCAAATGTTGTCATCGTTAGTTAGTACTACTGTTAGTATTACTACTACCACTTGTAGTATACATGCTAATACTAAGGCATATTTACAAAATTTGCATATGCTATGTAAAATGCATATGCATAAATGTATATGTATGCATATACATATTATGCAAATACATTTTTGCAAACATCAATGTGATTGTATGCATTTAAAGTGTCTTTAAGTGGCAATTATATACAAATGCATTAGAGGGTGTTAAAGGACACTTAAGATTTTATTGTTATTATAATTGTGATATTAAAATATACATAATCATTTTTTCTATGTATTTAACAAATATGTTTTTATTTTTTTTATATTCTGTAATATAAAATGCATAATTGGTTCCATTCCTCTTAAATGAAAATATTTAAATCTTATTAAAATTTTGCATAAAATTTTCAAATTGCGTAATTAATGCTAAGAATTTGAGAATCACATTGAATGTTTTAAGAATTTTATAAAATATTGGGTATGCGCATAAATATATGCATTATAACGGACATATTTTCAAAATTTTAGAAAAAAGCCTAAAAAAGTAATATATTAGTGAAAAATGATTTTTATAAAAATATATTTGTTTAACTTTCTTTAAGAAGTGAGATCGAAAAATTCTTAATATACATATGTGTTAATTAAAATTATTATTGAAATTTACAAAAAAGTATAAAATATAAAGTCTTTTTATAGTTTAATAGCTAGTGATGAACAGATAGTCCAACTCCTTTTGAAAACTACCACACATTGGACACCTTTTTTGTGCACTTCAATTCTCTTTTACCAAGAGTCCAATATCTCTCAATTGGCCTTAGCTCCGGGCAGTTTGAAGTAATTTCCTCTCTTGGTACAAATGCCACATTCTTTCTTTTTGTACCACTCAAGGAATTGTTTGCCATAGTGACTGGATGTCAGGCCAAAAATAAGTGGACACATTATGAAGTCTTATGAATGCTTTGTTGTTTCACCTCTTAATAATTATAAATATTCCTTCTTCTAAATTTCGGTATTTATGGAACCCGTTGTAATAAATAATTGGCTTATTTCCCACGACTGTATATTACTTGTACTACCAAGATCTTTTTGCGTAATTTTATCTTTTCTTGTCTCCTGAACATTTCTTCGACATTCATTCGAGCCTTAGCAACATAATTTTGACCAGAAAATTTTGTAAAAATCAGCCAGAATATACTTTTCATCATTCATTATGCAGCAGCGTTCCTGGGAGAAATTTTGAGCCTGATTAATTTTTTAACCTATTCATATCAAATATTGCTAGCGTTAAACTAATCGGTCTGCTTTGCTACCGGATTTGTTGGATCCTCTTTTGAAACTGCTTTATTCTTTTTTGGCTTTAGAAATATCATTTGAACCATTCATTCTATCTGAAACTGGTTTTCTGTCAATATACAGATTCTCCCAATACTGTTTAAGATTTAAACAGTTTGATGGCAACCCTTATAGTGAACATACATCCATCCACTTAGCCAACTTTTGTAAGACCATTCTGGTCATTCATTTTAATCAGATCAACAATATATTTTTGAATTTTTCGATCTAATTTCTTATAATATTTAAAACGATTTTCGGATGTAAAAGTTATATTAGGGCTATAGATCCTCGGAAACATTGTTCTGGGATTTTTTATTGTATAAATTTTAAACGTACTAAATACTAGACCGAACTTGACTTGGAAAGCAATAAATATAAGCCAAAGCAACATTAAAAACTGTTTCCTAAAGGAAGGAAAGTTTGCTAAAATTGTCCTTTAATAAACGATGTTTAATCAAAATGAAAAGATTCCTGGAAAATTTTCAAAAAACGGAAAGCAAATGGTATTTAAACTTCTTCCAAAAGAAATGTTTGCACCAAAAGGAAATTACTTAAATAACATTTTCTAAAACCGGAAATTGCCTTGAAAGTATTTTTTTGACAAATTTCTAAATTCTATAAAAGAAAATTTTGAATCAAAAGAAATTTTCTAGAAATGTTTTGAAATTAATATTTTATTATTATAATAATAAAAGGACTTTTATTCACATGTTTCTACAATTCTAAAATTTCTCAAAAAATTTCAACTCTTGGAACAATGTTATTGTTACAAAAAATATTCACTTTACTTAAAATTAATTGAAAAAATCACGGACTTTTGAATTTAAATTGTTAAATTGTGAATATGTTTTTTTTTTTCTCTTTTCAAAAAACTTTTTCTCTTAATGACATTTTTAGTCTATTAAATAACTCTAAAGTTTTTCAATCATTACATTCAATGAAATAAAATTAAAATAACAACTACGTCTATTATCATTGATATTAATTTTTTGTATTTGATTTTTCAATTTCTGCCCTTTTTGGCTTTTATTTAACATTTTGAATGGTTTAACTTTTTGACCCCAAAACAAAAAAACGAACATTTATCCATTCTTCTTCTACAGCAGGAGAACAACAAAACTGTTGGAAAAAAGGAAAAAACTTGAATGAAAATCCATTAGGCACTTAACAATTACACAATAGCAACAAAAATCGGATGACGACTAACGAGGACAAACATCTCTAAATAAATTCTTAAAATAAATTGGCAACAAACAATAACAGCAAAAAACAACATCATGAAACAAAATCACAAAAAAAAAAACAGACTCTAATCAAAAAATAGAATCAATGAAACAATTTTTTTATACCCTACACCACCGAAGACCGTTCGTGTATTATGCGTTTGCGCTGATGTTTGTAACATACAAAAGAATTGTATTATATCCACCGTTAAATACACCGTTTGATTCAGAAGTACTTTCTGAGTCTATTTAATGATGTCCGTGCGTCCGTCTGTCTGTCCATCCGGCTGGATGTCAATGTAAACGTTGCGAACACTCTACAGGTCGCAATTTTTTAGATATCTTATGAAATTTGGTACGTAAATTATTTCGGACCATGGACGGAGCCTATTGAAATTGGCCATATTAAGTCCAATATTTCTTGTACCTCCCATACAATATCCATCTGGAATGAGATTTATAGCTCTTAAAATTCCTAAATATCAAATTATTTTATTATTTTTTATAACAATCGTTTATTTACCAATATTATGATGTAGGATATTAGATAGTCGTGTTTGACCGAGTATAAAATTTTTAGTTGTTTTAAATAGGAATTTCTCTTTTTTTTAAGGGCTTAAAGAGAAAAAATCACAAAACAATTGAACAAAAGAGTATCAAGAATTATAGGAAAAAAACAATATTGGAAATTCCTATCTGGACATTAATTAAAATGTTTTCTTTTTTAAAAATATTTTATTTATTTCGAATAAATTTAAATGCATTCAAATGTTTATTTAATATCAATAAGAAGCTTTTAATAAAAAAACTCACAAAAAATAAAGTTATTTAAATATAAAATTTTATGTAAATCTTTTACATCGAAATAACAAAAAAAGTTTTAAAGATAATTTTCCTTCTTCTTTTTAAACTTGTTAAAATTTTATTAGATTTAAACAAACTTATATGAATGTGTGTGTATGTATATATTTGAAAAAAGTTTTTTATGTTAAAACTTCTTTTTTATTGATAATTTTTTTTATTTTCTTATAAAATTATTTTATTTTCATGTTTTTTTCACTTCATGTTTTATTGCAGAATTTATGGCAATAATACGTTTACATTACATTTGGATCATGGTCGTGGCTTTGGAAAGGCTTTTCATGATGACTTAACCATTTTGGCTCCAATGTTACAGTGTTGTATGATAAGAAAATCCACCGTTAAAAATTATTACAGTAAGTTGAAAAGTAATAATTTTTTAAAACAAACATAAATAAGATGTTGCTTGTTGCAAAAAGTGCCTAAAACGATAATGATTACAATCATTTATCACAGTAACATATATATTATGCTAATGTGATAAATTAAGTCTTAAAAACTTTTCTCAGAGAAAAGTTTTGACATAAATCAATTCCAGAATCTAAGATTCAAAGAAATTAAAAAAATATATTTTAACGGTTAAATCAGCTTCAGAAATTATTTATTAAAAGTTAAGCTGTGGAATTGATGTAAACATAAACTAGTACTGAACTAGAACTGACTTAGAACTGAACTTGAACTGAACTAGAACAAGAACTAGAATTAAACTAGAACTGAGCTAACTTGAACTGAATTTGAACTGAACTAGAACTGAATTAGAACTGAACGAAAACTGAACTAGAACAAGAACTAGAATTAAACTAGAACTGAACTTGAACTGAAGTAGAACTGAATTAGAACTAAACTAGAACTGAATTAGAACTGAACGAGAACTGAACTAGAACAAGAACTAGAATTAAACTAGAACTAAACTAGAACTGAATTAGAACCGACCTATAAATGAACTAAAACTGAATTGGAATTGAACTATAACTGAACTAGAACACAAGTAGAACTGAACTGGTGTAGAACTAGAACAGAACTTAATCTGAACTAAAACTTAAACTAGAAGTGAATTAGAACTGAAGTAAAACTATATACGAACAAGAACGGAACTACATTCTGAATTTGAACTGAATTAGAAGTGCATTAAACTGCAACCAAAAACCGAACTTTGAACTGACTTATAATTGAATTTCAGCTGTTATTGTAATATGTTTTCTAATCATTTTTAATAATTTCATGAATTTTCTTTAAGAATTCACAATGGACCTAAGCCCTTGTCACAAGTGATGCGTGAATCGATGAGTGTCGATCCCGTCAGTCCGGTACTATGGGAACCTCATTTGGAAGCTTTAGATCGTCGTATTGTTATTATTCTACAGGGCGTCAGAGATTGTGTTAAGAAAAATCCACCTGAAGAATTTGATGCGTCCGAAGATAATGTTTCATCATAGCGCTATAGTTTAAAGCAACTCAAACCAAACTTAAAACAATTAGTTTAAGCTTAAAAGTTAACCAAACAAAAATACAACAACAAAAAATTGAAAGAAAAAAAGATATATAAAATATAACTAATAATTATTAATTGTTTTTGTTCATAGAAAATTAAATATATTAAAAAATATATAATTTTTGTTAAAATGTTAAATTCTAATACATAAAAAAATAGTAAAAAATAATCCTTCATAAAATAAAAAACGAGCGTTTAGAGAGCTTTTATAAAAAGTTTTCTAAGCTGAAGCTCTCTATTTAAAAAATACAAAATAACCTAAAAATTTACATAAATTAGCTCTCAAAAGCCCCTCGTTACAATTAGTTTTATATATTAATTAATTCAAATAAAACCCAACAATAACAACAAATTAAGCTTTAAAAGTGATAAATTTTCTAAAGAAAAAAACCAACAACATCAAACATTTAGAAAAACAAACAATTGTTATTAATTATTAATCTAATTAATCTAAAAAAATATATTACGAAAATTAAGTGTTAAATTAAAAACAAAACAAAAAAATTTTAAAATATTTTTATGTCTGTTTTGTTTTTTACATTCGTTTCTTAACAACGTCTTGTAACTTTAGTACCTTTTTTATGAGAACACAAGAAGAGAGTAATAAACGGAAATATCAAAGAAACAACAATTTTAAGGATCTTATAAACTGGCAGCTATATATTTTTTAGACGTTGTTTTTTTAAACAAAAAAAAAGGATTTAAATCTATTTAAATGAACTATTATGTGAATAGAAGACAAAAACAAATTAATTATTTCTTTTAGGCTTAAAGGAGACACAAGGTGTTTTAAGCTTTAAAAAAGGACTAAAACTAAAAATTTTATTTAACAAACACTAACAAAAAACAAAAACATAAAAAGACTATATATCATTACTAAACATTTCTATAAAACTATAAAAAATGTATAAGTATATTTTACACTTTTTTTAATACTAAATACGATCCATTTATTATGTTGCCGTTTCCAAATTTTGTTTCGATGGATTGAAATAGATGAAGTAAAACAAACATTGAATTCCCAACATAATTAAGGTTTTATTCGGTTCTAGTTTAGATGTGAGTCATTTCAGTTATAGTTCAGTTTTAATTCAATTCTATTGCTGTTCTAGTTCAGTTCTTATTGAAGATTTCAAACCGAGTGATGATTATATAAAAGTTCGATTGTTTGTTTTTCCTCGGCTTTTCA
>PYHX02000467.1:75277877-75299158 GCA_004302925.2 Cochliomyia hominivorax
CACAAGTGGTGAAGAGGGTGTATTAACTTTGTCCCTCCCTGTTTAACGCTAAGAAGGAATCGTCTAAGATCAATCATATCTGAGTAGATTTATCTATGACCGTTCATATGTTCGAATATCTGTCTGTTAAAAAACTTTCTGATTTAAAACCAGCAAAATTGTTCCAGTTTTTTAAAGATATAGACCGATATCTGAATCAACCTGAATCAAATTTAAGCGAAGAAATTTTTGTCAATTATAAATCATAAAATTAGAGTGAAATTTTTCCACATTATTATCATATATATATACTTAATTATCATTCCAAAAATGATTAAAATCGGTTCAGTTGAAAAAAATATATATCCAAATATATAAATAATTATAATTTCCTGTGTTTACTTAGGAATAACGGTTATATGTTATATACGTTTGGGAGAGTCTGTGTGAATGTGTTTGGGCAAAACATAACGTATTTATTTCACACCCACTTATGGCGGAGGGTATTTAAGATTCGGCATAGCTGAATATAACATTTTTAATTGTTTTTTTTTTTTTTAAAGAATAAAATAAGA
The DNA here is from genome assembly GCA_004302925.2 of Cochliomyia hominivorax. Lineage (NCBI taxonomy): Eukaryota > Metazoa > Arthropoda > Insecta > Diptera > Calliphoridae > Cochliomyia > Cochliomyia hominivorax. The sequence goes on from PYHX02000467.1 coordinate 75,278,432, forward strand.
TTTTTAAGACATAAATTTTAATATTTTTAATTAATTTTTTTTTCCTTCTCAATATTGAATAATTATTAAATTGGATTTATCATTTTGATTATTCAGATTTCCATTTTAACTAACTATTTGCATGATTTATTAATTTCATTTAATTTTATTTTAAATTTTTTTCTAAAATTGTTTTGTATTAATTTTTTGTTTTTGTTAACTTCTCATCATTTAATAGTTGTGATTTATTTCCGGCAATTAAAAACTATAATACAGTTCCCAAGGTGACAGTTATAATAAGTTTTTTTCTCTCATATTTATAGTCTCATTTCGCCTGACTGACAGTTTGATAATGAAAATTTTAAATTTATTTATTATTTTATAATTTTTCTATGTAAAACAAAAGCAATAATTATTTATTTTAAATTAAAATTTAAATCATTTTAATTTTTTTGTATAAAATTTTTACATTGTTTACGTATTAAAAATATTTGCAACTATGAAAGAACAATTTTGTTAATATGACAACGTTTGTTGTTATATTGACAACATCAAAGTGTTTTGTAGCTTTAAGCTCCTCAGAAAATGCCTGAAATGGGAGAGAAGATAAAATGAAGTTTATAGATAAATAAATCTTTTTTTTGGGAATAAAAATTTTGTCGCTTTAAAAATATTGCGAATAAATTGAATACTTTTGGTGCGCACTAATTACAAAACGACTTTTTTGGAGATAATTGTAAAACTTTGGAAATACTGAAACTTTTTTAAATTAAATTTCACATTAAATAATTGACTTGAAAGAGCACAAGTTCCTAGTGGGTTTGGGAGACAAAGGCCGGTCTTCCAAACTAAGTTACCACGGCTGATACGAAAATGACTTCTTTAAGAGATAATTCTAATACTTTGAAACTTTTGAATATTTTTTAATGAAATCTTACTTGAACATTCATAAGGAGTTTTTCACTTGATATGGAAAATCACAAGTTCCTAGTGGGTCTGGGAGACAAAGGGTGAACCTCCAAATTATGTTACCACGGGAATTAACATTAAAAAATTATGATTTAATTGAAAACAAATTTTAATATGAAGTTTTTTTTATGATTTTGAAAGGCATTTTTATTGGTTGTCAATTAAAAGTTATTGTCCACAAATTTTGCGCTACTGAATGGTGCAAAGTGGTTCGAATTTGGAGTTTTAAACTTTGGAACTACAGAATAATTTTTAATAAAATTTCTTATGGACATTGTTGAGGTCATATAAATCTCTACCAAAAATAATTTCATACTTGTGGGATATCTTTCATATATAAGAGTTATTTATATCGAAATAAAATGAGTATTTAATACCTACACCACTATAGGTGTTATGCAAATGTTTGTACTTATTAGCATAAATTGCAGATCAGAATCACTTCCTACATGGATTTAACGATGACCGTTATTCCGTTCGCCGGACTGGCTGTCCTTGTGATCAAATTACAGGTCGCAGAGTTTAAGATATCTTAATGAAATTTGGCACTTATATTTATATTCGCTTAGGAATAAAGTCTATGGAGTTTAGTTATGATCGATCCATTATTCCATGTAGGAACTAAATATAAAACGGTTTAAAATAAATTAAGCATAAAAAAATTTTCACTAATTTTTAAAAATTTGGTTGGTTCAATTCCCATACAAGGATGTTCAAAATTTTACTAAGGTCGGCCTATAATTTCTCAAAAATATGTTTGGGATAATCGCAAAACTATTTAGTTTCACCTAAACATTAGTGTCACAATAATGTATAGAATCTTAAGCAGTAATCACCTAATGATAAGAGAGTCGCTACACTTTATAACCAATTATAGGTGTAGAGAATTACATAGTCGGATTTAATCAATAATTACATATTTTTACCTATTTACCTATCTGGTGGACTTAATTAGGTTCTAAAACCTCTAAAAGTATTTTATGAATTTTTGAAAATTCTAACTAATTTTTGTATAAAAATGATTTCACAATTTTTCCATCACTATTTTTTTTTATAAAAGTTATTTGGAAGAAATCGGATGAAATTTGGACCTATGACAAGGTCGATCAAAAAGTTAAATATTAAAGTTTTAAGCTTAATATCTCTTAAACTATAAGAGATAATCTACATTTGTGTGTTTTATGAGCTTAAGAATTTATTCCAAAGACTTTTGTATCGAAGTAAAAATTCTGGTAAGAGATTTGTATGGGAGTTAACTGAAAAACTGAACTGATTATGACCCATTTCAATAGACTTAATTTGCCCAAAAATCTTCTGTGACAAATTTCATGGTGATATGTCTAATATTGTTACTTGTAGGGTGCTTAGAACGTTACAAAGACAGACATCCGGCTAGACAGATGGACGGACATCGTTAGATTGATCCAGAAACTGCTTCTGGATCCATCGATACACTTTTGTAACGAGGCATTACAAAAGTAAGCACAAACAAATAATACATCAATCCTCTATGTTGGTGTAGGGTATAATCATATTATTTGTTAAAATAGCAAAAAACATTTGTATTTAACAACCTGCCACGCCCATAATTACAAATATTTTGATTATATATTTTAGGTACTTTAGTTTTAATGGGTTAACTAATGGATGCTAATTAAACCCCGGATCAGTGTGAGAGCAAAACTCTATTTTCGAGTGGTAAACCAACCGCACAAATTTTTTTTTATTTCTTTGAATCAAACTTCTGGATGTTAAAGTGTTAACTGCCAAGACAGATCGACAGACAGACTTTGTGAAATCGACTATAAATATAATAATGTATATCTTGGTGTAGCATGTGGTATGATAAATTTATTATACCATAATTAAACATTTGAGTTGAGGGAGACAGAATAAAAATCTGTAAACTATAAATGAAATGGAATTTTATAATTCTAATTTTGGGCCAAAACTTTTACCATAAGATCGGAAGTTTAAAGACTTTTCTGAGAAAGTAATCTTATTTTAGACATTTGAAAGTCTTAATTTCTAATCTCATTTAAATGAACCGAAAAATTCTGTAAAAAGGTTAACAACTTACTATTAAAATTTTGTGAGCTGTTTATTACTATTTCGAGAAGTTAAAGAACTTTAGAATTATTTTTACTTTAAACTAAATTTAGAATTTCAAATAGACAAGTGGAAAAAGAAGTGAGTGTCAAAAATGGCACAGTTAGTCAGTCATTCATACATATAAGTGCTTTGAAAAAAAAAAAACTGAAATTACTAAATTTAGTTACTATTTACGAATTAAAGTATAGAGGTTATACTACACTGAGAAAAAAGCTTATCGTTGTCAATGTAACAACGTGTATAATCAATCTAACAATTTATTATGGTAATTGAATGAAATTTTATAAATTAGATTTTTACTGATATGTTGACCTTTTGTTTCCTGTTGGTAAAATATTTCTAAGTAATATTTCTTTCGGTGTATTATTTTATTAGTTTGACTTGACTTTTGTTCTAATGTTTCAGGTTTTATTTTTATGTTTTTTTTCTTTTTGCATTTCATTCTCTTTTTCAATCTTCTATTCTAACTTTCCTGCCAACAATTTGAATAATGTTCTATATCTTCAAATGGAATACAATTTAGTCGTTTTTTTTTCGTTTGTTTTTAGTTCTTCATTTAGTTTTAGTTTCCATTTCGTTGAACAGTTAAATGTTTAAACAATTTCGGTTTAAACAAATTTATACGTTTCATTTTCTTCCATTAAAACAAAAACAAAACTATTTTAATAATTATTTCTTTGCAACATTTTTTAGAACCCTCCACCAACACAAGTGGTGATGAGAAGTAATAAGAACTTTGTCATTTTGTGTGTAACGCTAAGAAGGTATCATCGCAGACCCCGTCATGTATTTTATTCTTCCATCAAATTAAAATCTGAGTCTGTTGTTGTCAAGCTCACATCCACAGTAATTGACAGAGCTCAAGGAAATTAGACCTGAGTAGTTGTCATAGTCCTGAGAAGTTTTCTATTTAAAATCATCAAAATTGGTTCTTTAGATCAAAACATATAGACCGATCTCTGAGGCAAACTCTAAGTTTCATCAAAGATTTTTCTTAAAACTCTCAATTAGAAATCGACAAATTTAATAAGATTTTGCCTTTATTCCATTCCAAAAACTATCAAAATCGGTTCAATAACAAATTTACCTCACACACATTTGTGGCGGAGGGTATTGAAGATGGGGCATAGCCGAATACAACATTCTTACGCGTTTTCTATTTTTCTATTTCGGTTCTTATCGTCGTAAAAATATCTCTTTATGATTCATCATTAATTATAATGATAATTTTTTTGAACTTCTATTTATGAGTTTTGTTATAAAATTTTTATAGCATTTTATTTGTATTGGTTTGCATCTATAGTTTTGGCTTCTTTCTGTCTGTAATAACGATTTTTATTCTTCTTCCTATTTTGTTTTGAAAGTTTTTTTGTTCTTCTCTTCTTTGTTTTGAATTTGATTCTTTGGCCCTGTTTTGGATATTTTGCTGTTATGTGTTGGGATCATTCTATTACATTTTTTTATTTTAAAGAGATTTGAGATAAATAGATGAATCTATAGATGGATGAGTAAATAGTTGGAAAGGAAATATACGCATCATTAAATGTTAGAAGTTTTAAAAAGATATTATTACTAAAAGACTCTAATTTAAGTAAGTGTAAAGAGAATTGAAAGAAAAAGTTCTAATTAATTAGGCACTGTGAGTACTGACGATGACGCTTCGTATGTACAGTTGTAGGGCGTGACAAGAACTGGAGTTTGAAAGTACCTTTTGTCCATTCTGTTGCTCCACGGTGTGACCTGATCGATTTTTTGGAAATAATTCTGTAACTTTTGAACCCTTTATGAAAGGTGCTTTCAATTGAATTTAGTAAAGTACAGCTGCTTTGTGTACAGCTACATTAACTAGAGTTAACCCGGTTTGGCTTAGATTTTCAGTCTAGATAAAAATTTCCTACACAAGTTTAAGTATCTATGAAAACGTTAGAACAAGATGATTTAAAATTTTGTACAGAAAATTTATGTAGAGTGTCATTTTTTGTAAAAAAATTATTTCAAACTTCCGATTTGGAATTTATGCTGATTTTATGAAAAATTAAATTTATTTTTAAACATTTATAAAATTGAAACAAATAACGATATTTATTTAAAATTTGAATATACTGTACACGTGTTTGTCCATAATTAAGGAAAATAAAAAACCCCACTTTTTTATAATGAAATGCCCAAAATCCCAATCCCTATAAAACATGTTTAAGAATTTGACTTTTTTCTACTAAAATAATCATCTTGTCATTACAAGGGCCGACCGGCAGGGAATATTTTTTGAGACCTTGGCTTACATAAAAAGCTATATATTGGGGATAATGTAAAGGTGATTTCAGCTTTGTTTTTTGAGATCTTGACAAAAGCATTAAATTATTTTGGCTTTAAATTGACCAAATAAGAATTGGGTTTGTGGGCAGATATTGGCACCAAGATTATCGAGATTTACTAAACATCGTTTGAGAATACTTTGGAATAAAAAATTTTTAAAGTTCAGAACAACAGAATGATTTTATCATTTTTTCCTGGGCTAAAATTCTAAAAATTAGATTTTTTTTGAAGTTACAAATTCAAGTTAATATATCTTTCTAACGGATTCCTATATTTATATGGTTATTGCGGCTACATTTTTTTAAGAATATCTGGCACGTATTCTTAAATAAGTTTAGTACTTATATTAAGCCCCCTTCGTAAAAGGACTCAAAAGATAGAAATATATTAAAATTTATTTCGATTTAAATATCTCTAAAACTATAATGGTATTTTTATATGTACAAAATTTCTTCTGTCTCAATTAATAAATGGATTTTTGGCGAATTTAAAAGAAATCAATATACCCGAGGCAGCCAACTTTGGCGGGTCACCGAATAGCTCTTTGACAACATAGGTGCTAGTTTTCTACCAAGTCAATTCCAAAATATATTGGCTTTAATCGTGTTCAATTTCATTAAAATATCTCGAACGATTCAAAAGTTATAGAATTATTTCTAAAAATCAGTGTACCCAAGGTAACCAACTTAGGCGGGTCGCCTAATAAACCCTTTGACCACCCTTTTCCACCTAGACAATTCCAAAATATATTTGTTCTAATCGTGTTAAATTACATTGAAATATCTCGAACGATTCAAAAGTTATAGAATTATTTCAAAAAAATCTATACGGACATACTGTGCACACCCCAGCTGTCTAACTATAGAGGATCAATCTTGTAGCTCTTCGGTTTAAAGCTTGTCTAGCATGCATTTTTCACTTAAAATCTATCAATTACAAACTCTTCAATAATCTTCATTATTCTATTTGAAAAATTTCTTTTTCTTCCTTTAAGTCTTCTTGATTAAACCTTTTTTCTTCCTTTTTGCTTGAAATTTTCATATTATGACAAGTCATGTCAAAATGACATAAACATATACAAAATAACTGACAGTAGCATTAAATATAAATTATAAAATGGCTGATTATTTTCAAATTGTATTAAACAATTTTTAAATGTTTATAAATAATTCAAATAAACAAAATCACAGTCCCTCAGTCATATGGAAATAATGACAAAAATTATATTATTAAAATGGAAATGCTGACTAAACGTATCAACACTTGAAATATAATTAAACAACAACAATAACTATATTTATATATATTATAGGTAGACTTTTTTCTATAGAAAATGATATTACAACAACTACAACAATTTACATATTTAAAAGAATTATAAAATGTTTAGGGTGTTTATAGTACCTTTAATGCGCTACAATGAGTAGTTAAGGTATTTAAAGTTTGGCTAGATGTTTGTAACGGATAGAAAGAAAAGACTTGTCACTTTCCCAAATCATTAGAATCGTGAATGTATCACTTCCTGAGATCAGCTTATATCGTCTGTCCTTCCGTCTGGCCGACAAGTTTTATTGTTAATTAATTGTGACTAAATTTAAATGGTTGTCATATTTTGGAAAAAGCACGATACCTGCTAAAGCTTCACAAAATAGGTTCATCATTACTTTGGTGGTCCCAATACAATTTTCTATAAAATGTCTTAAGTTTCTATAAGTTTTACATTACAGCGAATTGATGACGTTTAAAATATAACGAAACAAGTAAGAATGTTATATTCGGCTATGCCGAATCTTAAATACCCTCCATCATTAACATTATGCGAAAATGAGAGTGAGTTGAAAACATTACACCAAACAATTTATTCGTTCATCAGCTTAAACGTCAATTACTGAAAAAAAAGGCCGCCATAAAAACTACAGGGGAACATTGGTACCGAGCTATAGATTTATATGGTCCATTTTATTAATTTATGGACCGATATTGGTCAGATTATTAACATATATTGAATACATTTAGAAAAACAATTGAGTCGTATTTTAATAGAATTTTTTATTATTTACTAGTTTTATAAGCCCAAACTTTTCAGGGATGATATGGCCCAAGATAGGTAATTTCTGAAAGTGGCTTTGTATAGGAGCTACACTATAATATGTACTAAGATTGTTTAAGTTAATAGTACATATTAAAGACAATTAAAAAAGTTATTGTGACAAATTTCAATTGAATAAGTCTTTATTTAAGCATTCAAATATGTTTTTCGGGAAGGGGCGTTATATGGGAGTTATAGTAGAATATCGACCGATATTAATAGAATTAATAACATATAATCAAGACCGTCAGAAACTTAATTATAGCAGATTTTAATGGAATCGGTTCATATTTTAGAGTTTTCTAAAATATATTCCGGGAAAACTCCTTATATGTGGACTAGATAAAATTACGACTCCAGCACAATTTAGTTTCTTCGGGTTTATTATTGTATCAAAGTAAATATATATGGAAAACACCCAAAATCCACCTCAGTCATGGTCGTAAGACGTACATTTATTGGCCGTAAAGACAGCTTCTTTGGCAAATAGCAATAATGTTTTCTACAAAAGGAATGGGACAAGATGTGTTTTTTATTTCTTCAGATCCGGTTTTCATAAAATTCATTCGATATTAGACGCATTTCATTCATTGTAATTGGGTGACTGTACACTCATCAAAGTCTTAAATGTTTAAACATTTTCAATTTTAATCCTGGTTCCATTCGGTGCTTTTCGACCACCATTGGGCCTATTGAAAAGTAAATATTCCGAGAATGGATTGAAAGTATTGAAATCCTGAAATATATTGGTATTGTGATATTTTGTGGAATTAGGTCTTTATTTAAAATTCTACAAAAATCGGCCTATAATTTTTCTTAGACCTCATTATGGTGAAAATATTCATATTCAAGTTTTATATAAGACTAACTAATATTCGGCGCGCTTTGTCGCTCTCATAAAGTGAAACAAATGGGTGCTACCCTTTCCTCTGATCCTAATTGTCCAAAATTCTGTCCAGTGAAACTGTTTCTTGGATGAAATTCTAATACTCCCACTTAAATATTTCTTTAGGTACTCAAAAATCAATATTTGCTTTATAAGAGGTCTACCTCTTCCTCTAATCCTATTCGCCATTATTTTGTGTCTCGAGAAAGTGATTGGGACCAAATTTTAAAACTCTCGCGGGGAAAATTCCTGATCCTTTAGGAATCTGTTACCTATGTTACCTCCGCGGATAAATTGGGTTCATATTGAGTCAATTTGAGCAAAATCGGATAAAGAAGTTCATATTTAGATTAACTACCAAAAACGAAGGAAAAGACACAAATTCCTATAGTTTGAATAGGGGATCCATTAACAGAAATTCCCAAAAAAGTTAGTTTCTATTTTGCACAAGTACATGAGTATAGAAGGGTCGGTAGCAATTTTCCAAAGCTTTCTTTTAAAGACCACAATATGGTGTAGGGTACTTAAGAATAGGACTTGATCGTTTATATTTCTTTTCAGTTGATTTATTTGTATTTTCTATTTTTTTAATACTTTTACTAACTGACCAAGTCCACTAATAAAGTAATACCGGCATTATTATTATAATAACAATAAACAGCAAAAACAACTAAAACTAACAGAAAACGTTTTAATATCTTGATTTCCAAAGATTTTCAAATAAGCAAAAACTAAAAGATACCAACAACAACATTACAAAAAAAAAAACATTTAAAAAAGTAATAAAATGAGTAGTTAAGCAGCGTGTAGCGTTTATTGTGTTTACAAAAGCGTAGAGTAGAGTGACGGCGATCGACGAACAACTACAACATACAACTACTACTGCTGACAGTGAGTTATAAAAATAAATATATTTTGGTCATTGACCCGACTGTGTTTGTGTGTGTGTATGTATGTTTAAATGTTTGTTTTATTATTATTTTTTTTTGCTTAAATAAGGTGGTCAAGTCAACAATATTTTATAAGACTTTAATACACACAAACACACATATATACACACACGTTTAAAAATATCTAAACAACTATACATACACATGTACATTTTCGATAAAATATTTTAAATTTAAACTAAATAAATTATTATTATTAAAAAAAATAAATGTTTAAAAAATTATTAATGCATTTTTTTGTTGTTGTTTGTGTTTTAGTCGTTGACAACGAAAGAAAAAAAAGCTGCAATTTTATATAAATTTTGAATTTTAATCTGGGTATTATTTTACAATAATTGATTTTATAATTAATGTTTTATTTTTAAATTTAGTTTTTTTTTGGAATAAAATTTAAAATGTTTTTTTTTTTTTTTTTTTTTTTTTAATAATGATGATCAAGTCAATTTTCTCACATTTTTATTATAAAATGAAATTTTAAATTAAAGACAAAAAAGATAATGAAAACGTGGAATAAATTTGAAAGCTTAAATCCGGCATTAAATTTCAATTTGTGTTTAATTAAATTTTTAATATTAAAGATCAGAGTTTTATGACATTTCAGAATTTGCATATTCTGAAAATATAAAAAAATAAAAATGACTACGGAAAATTTGTCACAGGTTAACATTTATGTTCCATCTAACACTGACCGTCGTTTCATATGAGCGGGGTCAAAATGCCTAAAATTTAATGGGTAATAATCCATGGTTTTCTATTGCTCCTATATAAAGCCCACCTTCATTTCGTACAGTTAAAAATTTAGCAAGAATTTCTAAAAAACATTTTGAATTCTTTTCCATCTAAAAATAGGAATAAGAGGGAATTTATGTTTGAATGAAAATTTCGGCATATTTATTTAATAATTATTGATTTGAACGGACGATCACTAATGGGAGATCGTCCTCTATTCCATTACATTCTTTTTCTTTCCCACGAATATTACAATTACAAATAGTCGTTTGCAAATCCAACCGATGATATATATCCATGACGTCTTGTTAATGTATTTTATATGATCAGCTTTCTTTGAAATCGAGTCTAAAGATCACCTTCAAGAGTCTAAAGATCACCTTGGATCAGACGACTTCATAGAATGTGTACCGAAGGCAATTGATTCATTTGAAAGAAACAATCAACGAAAATTTTGCAGGTGCAGTATCGAAATCCTATGAACCTAAAAATATAATAAAGTGGATCAGGTATACCAGATAGGAAAAAGGAGAAATTTAGGAGGAAGAAGAGCATATAGTTTTTTTTTCATATTTAAAAGGACTTTTACTTTAAGATTTGCAAACAATTTCACGCCGTTGTTGTATATCCATGACGTCATGCTAAAGCTCTGTATTTGTAGGGATGTGAAGAGCTTTTGGTATTATGACCTATAGAAAGTGGGTCTGAGGATCTTAGGGAGGCCTTCTCTAAAGATAGTTGATTCGTTAAAAAGGACTTGCGAGCCTCATCAACGCTGATTGCGAATATCCCTGGGGTATTTGAAATCGGGTTAGACGATTTGAGGAAAAGAAATAGTTCATTTGAAGACAATTATCTGAAGACCACTTGAAACCTTCACAGAAGACAATTGTTTCACCAAAATAGTCTATTTAACCCTGACGTAATTGTAGGAATCTGAAGAGCGTTTCAAATTTAGTTACATTCGTTTTAGACGATTCATTTGAAGAGAGCTATATGGAAATCATTAAAACTTTAACTGAATAATTTATTTGTTTCAAGAGTCTATTTAAGGCCATGAACGCCGATGCTGAAACAGAATTGCTTCACAAGATTAATTTGAAAGGAAGACAATTGATTCGTTTATAGAGAGATATCAGAAGATGACAGAGAAGATTCACTTATTTTCGCTATCATTCATTTTTACACACCGATTTAAATTTCTGCTGGTATCAAAGAGCGTTTCGTATTCTTCTGAAATCGGGTCAGAAGACAAAACAGTGAACAGAACACTCTTTCATTATGATAAAGCTTGGACAAACCAACTATTTAGCACATATTGGCTGGGAAGTCAACCGCTTTACAGACCAGACCATGTCTTTCAGACCACCATCCGTTTTGATCGATTCAGAATGAGCTTATTGGAATATTCTACACTTCAGAATAGGATATTACAAATTAGCTTGATTTTGCTATAACTGAGATACTTCGATTTGAGTTTTAACAGTTGCACACCATAAGGATTTCCTTCCATACATAATATTTGGAAACCTCTGTATAATATATAATGTTAATTTATATGATCGATCCATAGATAAATTTAAAAAATTCGATTCAGCCCTGCTGGATATTGTCCTGAGTCAGTCATTTTAACTTCATTATGATCATAATGATTCTTAGCGATATATTTGATGAGTTTATTTCTTTCACACGATAATCGAATTAAATTGACATTTAAAGCCTTCAATTAACAAAATTATATATCAAATTTCTATAATTTAGACTGAGCCAAAAATTATAACAATTTTAATAAAAAATTTTTCTCTAAGTGCAATTAAATTTTTATTTTTAGTGTAAATTTACATAATTTTCACACCAATTTTACATAACACGATAATTTATTTACCTTCTATTTCTTTGGAAACAATCGCACATTTTTTTCTAGTTAATTTATTAACTTAACTGCTAATTTAGATTTAAATATAGAATCCAAGTCCATTGTATAATAACTAATTTACATGTTAAGTATTAAAAAGCGCATAGAAAAAAACATGTAAGAATGCTGTATTTGGCTATGCCGAATTTTCAATACCCTCCATCACACTCACACAGACACACTTACAAACGTATATAACATATATAAGTTTTCCTTAAATGTAACACTGGAAACCTTAGTGACTCATAAAATTTTTTGGCTATAACTTTTTCTTATACTGAACCGATTTTGATAATTTTTGCAATGATAATGAAGTATATATAACTTAATATTATGACAAAATTTCTTTCGTATTTGTCGATTTATAATTTAAAGTTTTACGAAATTTCTTCGCACGAATTTAGAGGTTGCCTCAGATATCGGTCTATATCTTTTGCCGTACTGAATCGATGTTGCTGCTTTTAAATAGGAAATTTCTCAGGACTACAAGAAATACTCAGGACAACTTTCATGGATCTCAGTCAATTATTGTGGATGTAAGCGTGTCAACATACATTTGAGATTTGAGGTTTAAGATTTTTCCTTCTTAGCGTTACACACGGAATGACAAAGTTAATATACCCTCTTCATCACTTGTGTTGGTGGAGGGTATAAAAAAGTATTTAACAAAATTAACATTCTTTTAGAAGTTTTAACTGATGATGTCAATTCTTAATTTTATTAATAATTTAATAAAATTCATGGAAAAATGTTAGTTGTTTAACAAAACTAATTTAACAAATACAATAATTTAAATTAGTATAACTGTTAACTGTTAACGTTAATAAAATTATTTGATTTATTATGAATAGAAATTTATGCGCAGATTTCTATTAAACTTTAGAATGTTTTGATACATTTTATGGATGGATAAGTTCTAGCAATAGAAGTTTTTTATTTATCCAATAATTAATATTTTCTTTGTATGGGCGCAACCTGCCCATATTTTTATACCCTACACCACCGAAGGTGTTTGGGGTATTATGCGTTTTATGATATGATGGTGTTTGTAACATTCAGGTAAAATGGTGTTACACTCACTTTAAAGTATACCATTCGATTCAGGATCACTTTCTGAGTTGATTTCTGCCCGGCTGGCTGTCCATGCAAACGTTGTGAACAGTCTATAGATCGCAATTTTCGAAATATCGCGATAAAATTTTGCTTCATATTATAATTTTGACCTAAATCTATTAAAATTGGCCCTGTTCGATCATTACAAATCCCATACAAATGTTCTACCCTGAATTGGGTATTAGCCGGGCTTGACCGGTCATACATTCTTACCTCTTTTAATTGTATTGTATCATGTTGATATGATCATCACATAATTTAAAAACTCCATCTGTAATAAGTCAAATAATATGTATTTCTCCACTGAACCAAAAAAGTAAGTAAATACAACGAAACAGGTTGTAGAATTGATGAAAATGAGTATGAGATTATTCATCATAACGAAATTTTTTGTAGATTTTTCGTAAACTCTTCAATATGACTTTTTAAATACGTTAATAAAAATGCAGTTAATTTGAATAAATATTATTCAATTTGATAAATACATTATTCAAATTGACAAAACGTAATTCTTTATATTAAAGAATATTATTACTTTAATCGGTGCGCCTTCCAGCACAAATATTCTACTCAGTCCAGATTTAGGAAAGGAAATTTCACAAATCATGACGTGTATGAGAAAATGTGATTTGAAGTAAATTTTAAAATTTTTGCTGTGAGAGTTCTTTAGATATATGATAATCAGAATTTACTTGAGGGGTTTACCTCCCCCTTCCCACCCTCCCCCTGAGATCTGACTATACGTTTTAGAGTCTACGATAAATACATACACACAACATATATACATACATACAAATTTATATATATAGAGATGATATCAAGAAAGAAACTGAAGTGAAAATAACACTGCAATTGTAGTTTCTAGAATTTTGAAAATCCAAGAATTACAAAAGTTATTGGGCGACGAATTATTAATTAGGGTGAAAGGAGAGTAGTACAGATTTCTTCGATTTCCCATGTGTATATGTAATGAGCCGATTCGATCTGATATCGGTGATAGATAATTTTGAAAACCTTACATTTCTAACTAAGGAAATATAAAATTATATATATTTCTGATGTCGGACAGAATACGTACATGTCAAAATTTTGTTATAATGTGTATGTTATGTGAAGAAAATCTGATCTGATATGGTTATGTTCGTTTGTTCATCTGTGTGTCTAATGTTTTCAAGATCATATCTAAACTAAATATCAGACCTCAATGAAAAATTCATCTGTAGAAGTTTTGTTTTGAAAATCTGCAGAATAAAAATGCTAAAGACTGATATCTGAGTAAACCGCAAAGATCTGGAGAAAAAAGTTTATAACTGTTTCCGTTATTAGCGAATGGATTTAAACAAAAATTTGTATGTGGGTGTAAGATCTTCATCAGTATTCATAAAGTCATCAACATCAGGTTGATTAGAAAAAAGGTAAAGTTTAATGAAATTTAGTGGTAGATGATCAAAAAGAATTATATATAAAAATAAATCCATTAATTTTGATAACTTCCATATGAGAAATTTCGGCTTAAAAGTATTTTAAAAAAATATTTAATTTGTCCTGGACCGATACTGAACTAATCTTGACTTCTCTATAGAGTAGAGTATTATGTGGTCGACTTGGTTCCAGTTAAAACTTTCCTGTTTATTATTTTTTTGACTTAATTCACAAAAACAACTCGTTTTTCGATAATTGAGTTTCAAGTAATTAAAACAATTTTAAGTTATAATTATTTGAACATTTTAAAAACTTTTTTTAATTATTCTTATTTCGTATCTCAGATCATTTTGAATATTTTTCTATAATGACATTTTAATTTCTATTTTATCTTTCCTTTGACCCACAAAAACAAATATCAAAACTTTGCTTTTTAAACAGTTTGAAATGTTTTTCACAATTTTAACTCTGTTTTTTTTTTAATAATAAATTTAATATAATTATTTTTTATCTTTTACATTATTTTTGTATATAATTTTAATGACAACAACATTAAATTTCTTTTTCACACTCTCACACATCTTCTTTCACTTCTCTACTTTCAGGTAATTTATCTGGTAAAATGTATGTTAAGAAAAGTAAACCCCTCCCACTTCCACATTTGCAATCTCGTTGAAATGATTTAAATACAACATTTACAGATACAAACAACATTCTTATTAATTAAAATGTTATCAAGTTAAAATGTCATATTCATCTGCACCGAATCCTGAATACCCTTCACCTCAAATGTGTGTGTGTTTAATACGTTATGTTTTGTACATACGCAGTCACACATACACCTATAAATGTATATAATTTGTAAAAGTTTTTTGTCATATATAACACGGAACGATTTTGGCTATAACTTTTTTCTACTGAAGCGATTTTAATAATGTTTGGAATCGTGAGAAAATATATACACACAGCAAAAAAACATGAGGCAAAATCAACATTGAACTTAGTTGATTTGTGATTGAATATATATTTTTTCATTTAGTTTAAATTAAACGATTTGACGTTTGTAGTAAAATAACATTGTCCATATAGAATAATTCGATATTAATTTATAAAATTATACAACGATTAATTTTTTACATTATTTTTAGGAAATAAAATTTCAAAAATATTCTCAAGAAACTGTATTTACTGTGAAACAATGTTAAATTAACATTTTTTTTCTATGAAGCAAATTTCATAACTGAAAAAATTAAAATTATTTTTTTTCAGTTAATTTTACATTGATTTTTTTCAGTGTGTATGGTTTATTAATGCAAAATTTAATTCCTATTTGTCGTTCTATAATAGACAATTTGACGAAAGTTCTTTTCTTGAACTAAGAGATTGCCTCAGATATCGGTCAATAACTTTTAACATACTGAACCGGTTTTGCTGGTTTTTGAGGTCTGTTAATTATTGTGTATGACAGACGGACATAGGTAAATCGCCACAGATTTTGATTTGATATAAGAATATATATACATTATGGGGTCTCATATGATTCCTTCTTGTCATTACAAATGGAATGACAAAGTTAACATACCCTCACAACCACTTGTGGTGGTGAAGGGTATTCAAAATAAAACATTCCAAAATAAGTTTGAGTTACAGAGAGAAAGAAGAGAATGAAAAGAATTAAGGTAATTATAATGGAATTTAGAACAGACATGAGAAAGAATTATTTAAATAATTTTTCTTTTTTATGCAAAATAAAAAAAAATAATTGTTAAAATCAGAAAAAGTATTAAGAAAAAAAAAACAAAACTAGAAGCCATAGAAATAAATAATATTATGAACTAAATTGTAGACAAACTATTTAATTCCAACAAACATATAAGAATAAACAACATAATTACATTTCATAATTATAGTTATGATCATATAATGATAATTATACAAACTTAATTAGTTATAAAATAAATGCCAAAAGAGAAAATCTGGTGGAAAATCCAAAGTAGAAGAAAAACAACTTAAATGTTTAGTTATTTAGTACAAAACATTTATCATCAAATGTATTCATTTCATATCTTGTAGATACTTTTTTGTTCACATATTCAAATATATTTAAATATGGAAAATCTAGTTTTTAAAATAAATAATAATTTTCATTATTATTGCAAAAATTGCAATTGTTAATGTTGTAGAACATGTTTTAAATCGTATAACATAATTATTGATGATGTGGGGGGGGGGGGTAGGAATGGAAATTAATTACTTAAAATATATAAAACTATATTTGGGTTTTAATGTCATACAGTGATTCCAAATCAAATTTCTTGGAAATTATTCTGTCATTTGTAACCCATAAGAGATATTTTAATAAAAGATGATTGGCAGCATCATATCCTTGGTGTTCTGGGTGATAGTGGGCGGCCTTCCAAACTTTGCCACTTCGAGTATATTTATTTTTTTGAAAATTCGCCAAAAGTTCATTTTTGCTATAAGACTAAATGAATTTTTTATAAAGATAGTCCTTGAAAATCTCTACAAAAATTATGCTTTCACATGTTTATCTCTAATAGTTTCAGAGATATTCAACACGTTATATTTTTTTTCAACATGTTTTAGCCTTTTCTTCTTAGCTTCCCTAATTTTCTGTGCAGTCCCATTTCAGTTCTATTTCAATTCTAGTTCAGTTCCATTTTAATTCTTGTTCAGTTTAAGTTCAGTTCTAGTTCAGTTCTGGTTCAGTTCTAGTTAAGTTCTAGTTCAGTTCTGGTTCAGTTCTAGTTAAGTTATAGTTCAGTTCTGGTTCAGTTCTTGTTCAGTTCTGGTTCAGTTCTAGTTCAGTTCTAGTTCAGTTCTTGTTCAGTTCTGGTTCAGTTGTGGTTGAGTTCTAGTTCAGTTCTGGTTCAGTTCTAGTTCATTTCTAGTTCAATTCTGGTTCAGTTCTAGTTAAGTTGTAGTTCAGTTCTAGTTCAGTTTTAGTTCAGTTCTAGTTCAGTTCTAGTTCAGTTCGAGTTTTAGTTTAGTTCTAGTTCAGTTTTAGTTCAGTTCTAGTTCAGTTCTAGTTCAGTTTTAGTTCAGTTCTAGTTCAGTTCTAGTTCAGTTTTAGTTCAGTTCTTGTTCAGTTCTGGTTCAGTTCTAGTTCAGTTCTAGTTCAGTTCTAGTTCAGTTTTAGTTCAGTTCTTGTTCAGTTCTTGTTCAGTTCTAGTTCAGTTCTAGTTCAGTTCTTGTTCAGTTCTGGTTCAGTTCTAGTTCAGTTCTAGTTCAGTTCTAGTTCAGTTCTAATTCAGTTCTAGTTCAGTTCTAATTCAGTTCTAGTTCAGTTCGAGTTTTAGTTTAGTTTTAGTTCAGTTCTAGTTCAGTTCTAGTTCAGTTCTAGTTCAGTTTTAGTTCAGTTCTTGTTCAGTTCTGGTTCAGTTCTAGTTCAGTTCTAGTTCAGTTCTAGTTCAGTTTTAGTTCAGTTCTATTTCAGTTCCAATTCAGTTCTAGTTCAGTTCTAGTTCAGTTTTAGTTCAGTTCTAGTTCAGTTTTAGTTCAGTTCTATTTCAGTTCTAGTTCAGTTCTAGTTCAGTTTTAGATTAGTTCTAGTTCATTTCTTGTGTAGTTCTTGTGCAGTTCTAGTTCAGACTATAGAAATATATGCTTTTGTCAATCAGCCAATAAATTCTATATTTCTGCTTCTTTTTTGTTAACACTTTTATATTCATTTCAATAATTCTTTTTTTTGTAGAATAATTTTAAGTAAATTTATGTTTTACAATTATATTTTATTATATTTTAATTATAATATTTTCTCAATTTATATCTCTGTTAGTTTATTAATTTTTATTGATTTTACTTTATTAAAAACTATTTAAATAGACATCAACTAATATATTATTTATATTAATAACTTATTTATTTTTAATAGTTTTTTAATAATTATTTTATTGCTATAAAAATAGTTCATTTATCATTTATTTTATCTTAGGTCAAGTATTTTGAACGTATACATCAATAGTTTCTATTTGCTAATATATTTCTTCTTTATGGTTTTTATAGCAAAATAATTAATCAAATATATTTTTAATTAAAAAAATTATATTTAAAATTCTTTTGGGAAATGAAATATTCTAAGTGAATACAGATTATATTATCTAAAATCTGGCTAACCGACAATACTATAGCCTATCCAACCGGCAATACTATATTCTAGCAAACCGTATTATGGCCTAGTCAACTCTCCATACTGTAGTTTAGCCAAGCGACTATTATGGCCAACCGACTATACTATAGTCTATCTAACGGACTATATTTTAGTGTAGCCAACCGACTATACCATTTGGGAAATATTCATATCAAAAATTGTATTTGGAAGAATTAAAGCTGATTTTAAATAAAATCCGACTCGATATGAACTTAAATTTTTAACTTTAACTTAACATCTAAACTAGAAGTTATCAAAAGAATCTCCTATAGATTTGTCGCTAAACTAGAGCCTTTCTGAGAGACGATAATGTGGCTCAATCAGTAATTAACCAAATTTTCTTTAAGTTTTATCTATTTTTTTCATCATTTTAATTTAAAAGGAATTTTTTTTCCATATTTTAAAAATGATTTATCTCGACATTGACATATTTACTAATTTAAAGTAAAAAAAAAATAAGCATAACGATTTATCTCCTCCAAAAAGGTATCAGCCCCACAAAAAAATGGCAGTAAATAATTATTTTAATTCTTTTTTATTTCCAACGATTTGGGCGTAATGAAATCTCTTATTTTTTTTCATCAAAGCAAAAAAAAAAATGGAAGTAAACTAATGATATAATCTTTTGCCCCAAAAAAATATATGTAAAAGAAGAAAAGTACTTTATTTTCAACAACTTCGTTTGTTAAATAATTAAGTAAAAATATTATAGTCAGCCAAACCCGAACATCTAATACCCTAAACCACATTGTTGGTTGTATATGACACCTGAACGACCCTCGTTTATTTTGCTTTTCTAACTGAATGTGAATTTCATTATTTTAATATGAAATTTATGAATTTGAAAAGGATTTTGTGGGAGGGGGGAGGTGGATATATCGAAACAATATCGGCTTTTGTATAATTTCGAACATCGATTTTAAAAATTTATCTTAATATAACAAGTTGTTATTGAAATATCAACGTATATCTTCGATTTATACCCTTCAAAGTCATATTTGGAAAGGGACTCGTATGGGACTGTGAGAAAGAATCAAGCTTTGTTGAATTTCCTTAAAATCGCTTTATCTTTAGGACTTTTATGAGCTTAAATCCCCATTTCGGGACGACATTTGTGTGGTAGCAATTGGCAATATTGCATCGATTAACGATTTCAATAGGCTTCGTCCTAGAGATACAAAATACATGAAACAAGATATCACAAAAATTACGACTTGTAGAGTGTTCACAACATTTATATGGACAAACAGACGGACGGATATCGTTAAATGGACTCAGAAATCCAAATTCCAAATCAAACGGTAGACATAAAGTGGGTGTTACACCAATTTTTCTGTATGTTACAAACATCAGCACAAACGCACTATAATTCAGTCACCTATAGTGGTGTAGGGTATAAAAGTTCTTTTAACAAAATGTATGTCAAAGTGTTGCAAAATAACAAAAAGAAGAAATTTTTGAACAATTTAAATAAAGATAAATGTTAATAAAAGTAACGCAGCAACAAAAAAAAAAGGAAAAATAACGGAAAAATAACGGAAACAAATTTAGAGAAAAAAGTTTTCCAAAGTTCTGAAATAATGAGGTAAACGGGAAACTGAATGAAAATAGAAAAAAATAAATAAATAAGTAAACGGCAGCCAAAGAGAAAATCATTTTAAAATATTTTCACTCTAACGAAAAACGTGAAGTGAAACAAAAAAAAAACAAAAACTTCTTAAATAAAAACTCTATTTACATTTAATTAAACCCTTTTTTTGGTTTTCATTTTGATCTATAAAAAAAATTAAAAAGTTACGGACTCTATTTCTGTTTTGTGTGTTAAAGAAATAAAAAATGCTATGAAAAAAGTGTATAAAAAATAACCGAAATAAATACCAGATGTAAATGCGATACTGAGCAATAATTTACAGCTTAAATTCGCTTTAAAGAACGATAACATCGTTCGAGAGAGATTTTTCTTTTCATTTTTGTTTTTTCAGTCAGGTAATGGAAATAACTAAATAAGGAAGTAAGTTTTTCGCAACGAATTTTGGGCACCTTATAGAAGAGTACGTGGTCTTCAATATAGTTAAA
>PYHX02000467.1:75299258-75352242 GCA_004302925.2 Cochliomyia hominivorax
GATCCAGTTTGAAATATAGTCTATTATCTAGTTTTAACTTTTACTTAACAATATACTTTATCATAGGGAATACAGAAGACTATAGTATAGTCGCTTGACTAGACTATAGTATAGTCGCTTGACTAGACTATAGTATAGTCGTTTGACTAGACTATAGTATAGTCGTTTGACTAGACTATAGTATAGTCGTTTGACTAGACTATAGTATAGTCGTTTGACTAGACTATAGTATAGTCGTTTGACTAGACTATAGTATAGTCGTTTGACTAGACTATAGTATAGTCGCTTGACTAGACTATAGTATAGTCGTTTGACTAGACTATAGTATAGTCGCTTGACTAGACTATAGTATAGTCGCTTGACTAGACTATAGTATAGTCGCTTGACTAGAGTATAGTATAGTCGCTTGACTAGACTATAGTATAGTCGCTTGACTAGGCTATAGTATAGTCGCTTGACTAGACTTTAGTATAGTCGCTTGACTAGACTATAGTATAGTCGCTTGACTAGACTATAGTATAGTCGCTTGACTAGACTATAGTATAGTTGCTTGACTAGACTATAGTATAGTTGCTTGACTAGACTATAGTATAGTTGCTTGACTAGACTATAGTATAGTCGCTTGACTAAACTATAGCATAGTCGCTAGACTAGACTATAGTATAGTCGCTTGACTAAACTATAGCATAATCGCTAGACTAGACTATAGTATAGTCGCTTGACTAGACTATAGTATAGTCGCTTGACTAGACTATAGTATAGTCGCTTGACTAGGCTATAGTATAGTCGCTTGACTAGACTATAGTATAGTCGCTTGACTAGACTATAGTATAGTCGCTTGACTAGACTATAGTATAGTCGCTTGACTAGACTATAGTATAGTCGCTTGACTAGACTATAGTATAGTCGCTTGACTAGGCTATAGTATAGTCGCTTGACTAGACTATAGTATAGTCGCTTGACTAGAGTATAGTATAGTCGTTTGACTAGACTATAGTATAGTCGTTTGACTAGACTATAGTATAGTCGTTTGACTAGACTATAGTATAGTCGCTTGACTAGACTATAGTATAGTCGCTTGACTAGACTATAGTATAGTCGTTTGACTAGACTATAGTATAGTCGTTTGACTAGACTATAGTATAGTCGTTTGACTAGACTATAGTATAGTCGTTTGACTAGACTATAGTATAGTCGCTTGACTAGACTATAGTATAGTCGTTTGACTAGACTATAGTATAGTCGTTTGACTAGACTATAGTATAGTCGTTTGACTAGACTATAGTATAGTCGTTTAACTAGACTATAGTATAGTCGTTTGACTAGACTATAGTATAGTCGTTTGACTAGACTATAGTATAGTCGCTTGACTAGACTATAGTATAGTCGTTTGACTAGACTATAGTATAGTCGCTTGACTAGACTATAGTATAGTCGCTTGACTAGACTATAGTATAGTCGCTTGACTAGGCTATAGTATAGTCGCTTGACTAGAGTATAGTATAGTCGCTTGACTAGAGTATAGTATAGTCGCTTGACTAGACTATAGTATAGTCGCTTGACTAGACTATAGTATAGTCGTTTGACTAGACTATAGTATAGTCGTTTGACTAGACTATAGTATAGTCGTTTGACTAGACTATAGTATAGTCGCTTGACTAGACTATAGTATAGTCGTTTGACTAGACTATAGTATAGTCGCTTGACTAGACTATAGTATAGTCGCTTGACTAGGCTATAGTATAGTCGCTTGACTAGAGTATAGTATAGTCGCTTGACTAGACTATAGTATAGTCGCTTGACTAGGCTATAGTATAGTCGCTTGACTAGACTATAGTATAGTCGCTTGACTAGGCTATAGTATAGTCGCTTGACTAGACTATAGTATAGTCGCTTGACTAGACTATAGTATAGTCGCTTGACTAGACTATAGTATAGTCGCTTGACTAGACTATAGTATAGTCGCTTGACTAGACTATAGTATAGTCGCTTGACTAGACTATAGTATAGTCGCTTGACTAGACTATAGTATAGTAGCTTGACTAGACTATAGTATAGTCGCTTGACTAGACTATAGTATAGTCGCTTGACTAGGCTATAGTATAGTCGCTCGACTAGACTATAGTATAGTCGCTTGACTAGGCTATAGTATAGTCGCTTGACTAGACTATAGTATAGTCGCTTGACTAGACTATAGTATAGTCGTTTGACTAGAGTATAGTATAGTCGTTTGACTAGACTATAGTATAGTCGTTTGACTAGACTATAGTATAGTCGTTTGACTAGACTATAGTATAGTCGCTTGACTAGACTATAGTATAGTCGTTTGACTAGACTATAGTATAGTCGTTTGACTAGACTATAGTATAGTCGCTTGACTAGACTATAGTATAGTCGCTTGACTAGGCTATAGTATAGTCGCTTGAATAGAGTATAGTATAGTCGCTTGACAAGACTATAGTATAGTCGCTTGACTAGGCTATAGTATAGTCGCTTGACTAGACTATAGTATAGTCGCTTGACTAGACTATAGTATAGTCGCTTGACTAGACTATAGTATAGTCGCTTGACTAGACTATAGTATAGTCGCTTGACTAGACTATAGTATAGTCGCTTGACTAGACTATAGTTTAGTCGCTTGACTAGACTATAGTTTAGTCGCTTGACTAGACTATAGTTTAGTCGCTTGACTAGACTATAGTTTAGTCGCTTGACTAGACTATAGTTTAGTCGCTTGACTAGACTATAGTTTAGTCGCTTGACTAGACTATAGTTTAGTCGCTTGACTAGACTATAGTTTAGTCGCTTGACTAGACCATAGTTTAGTCGCTTGACTAGACTATAGTTTAGTCGCTTGACTAGACTATAGTTTGGTCGCTTGACTAGACTATAGTTTAGTCGCTTGACTAGACTATAGTTTAGTCGCTTGACTAGACTATAGTATAGTCGCTTGACTGGACTATAGTATAGTCGCTTGACTAGACTATAGTTTAGTCGCTTGGCTAGACTATAGTTTAGTCGCTTGGCTAGACTATAGTTTAGTCGCTTGACTAGACTATAGTTTAGTCGCTTGACTAGACTATAGTTTAGTCGCTTGACTAGACTATAGTTTAGTCGCTTGACTAGACTATAGTATGGACTGTACTATTATCTAATCGTGCGTCTTTTGGAGTATTTTATTTCATCATTCGTCGTTTGTGTGCTTATGTGCCTTTCAGTTCTTCCTTTTTGTTTTTGGTTTTTTGTTTTCTGATTTTGGAAAATTTCGTTACGGTTGGTCTAATTTAAAATGGGTAGAATTCGTTCACAAAAAAATCTATACAAAAGATTACACAAAATTCCTCTTTAAAATTTGTTGTTCTTGTTGTTGGAGTAAATCAATGGTTAATTTTACCGTTTAATTTTTTTTTTTTTTGAAATTATATATAAAAATCAAGTTCGTTTTTGTTTTTGTTCGTTCTGCTGAAGCCCACATTAGGGAAATAAACGCGTTCTTAGCTGGCTGCCTTATTGGCTTCCAACATGATGATTGTTTTAATGAAGGCAAAACACGTAATAATCATCACGCTGATGATGAGAGGCAGAGACAGAGACAGAGAGAGAGGATTCAGTCCAACCTTAAATTTAAATATAGAACCCAATGGGAAACAAAAGAAGAAATTTTGGGTTGATAAATTTAAAACTTTTAATAGTTTCTGAATTAAGCAGAAATCACTATCATGTTGGGTTAACCCGCATTTTTTCTAATACAAAATTTTCCTACTGCGTCTTTTTTTCAAATTCTTTAAAACCAGCCAGAAAATAAGGTTTGGCCATTTACAAAAACAACTAAATACAATATGTTAAACGGATGCATCATTCTTTTTTTTTTTGATATTACAGAGGTTTCTATTACAACTATAACTTTTTTGTTGGTTTTGTAATTTTTTTAGGATTTAACCAGTTAGTTTTCTATTAAGTTTTTGTTGTTATTTTATAATTCTTATTTCTTTAGTAGTGTGTGTGTGTGTATGTGCAACTAACTCAACGAGGCAACCAAGTAACCTCATTGATTGTTTTTATTTTTAGCAGATTTTTTAAGTTTTGTTCTGATATCTGGGATGGGAATTCTATCTGCTTGTCATCGTTGCCATGTGGTAACTATGGTGGGTTACCCATGATGATGATAATGATAATAATGACAATAGTTCTGATCACAATATGACCCATTAAAATGAAACCATGAACTGTAACAACGACAACTATAAAAGTTGATGATAAAAAAAAACGAAAAAACTACAAAACTTAAGTTTTACTTGATGTAACGAAAAAAAGAGCTAAAATAAGAAGAGGAAACAAAACTAATACTTTGTATTGAAAAAAAAAACTATAATGTGAACTACTAAATAAATTTCTATACCATTTTTTATATCATATGAGCGAAAATCTCCCAAAATAGTCTTAATTTGGAGTTTTCATTGATTGTAATTTCTGTCATTTCGATTTAATTTGTAAAAGTTTATTATTCCAAAAGTAGCATGAATCTAATTCGTTTTGTTCTTGTGGTTCATTTTCTTTTTTCTTCAATACTGGGTCAAAGAGTTTACAAACTTACAGGTCACTTATTTTTAGGTCCATATTATTTTCTATTCCGCGCATTAGTTTTCTAAACAAAAGAGTTTTTAATTTTAAATATTTTTCTTGGTTAAAACAACATAATAGCTGAGGACCAAAACTATTTACGAAATGGAAAATAGCATTTTGTTTTATAGTAATTTTCCAAATATTTCTTATTCTAAATGACAAAAACTCAAATAGTGAAGGAAATGAAAAAAACAACAACAAAAACAGAATTATATTTCCGTCAATAGTCCATTATATAGAGTATATGCTATTCTACAGTTTAGTATACAATCTTGTCTTTAATTTGGTATATAATATATAGTCTTAAGGTCCATCTATTATCAAGACAAGTTTGAAGATTAAAAATATAGTTGATTTTATAAAATCTTCGAATTTATATTTTATTCTTTGCTTAAGATTATAATCTATTCCAAAGTCAATAGCGTAGACTCTTGTTAAGTATATAGCATATTGTCTGGTCTACTTTCTTATCTTTAATATAGTCTGTATTTAGTGTACAGTCTACTCTAAAATTCTATCTGTTCTAAAATTTTCGAAATATTCAAATCGGTGGGTTTTTCTATATAATTACAATTTGGCTGGATTTTAAAATATTCGGTTGGCTAGACTATAGTATAGTTGTTTGGCTGAACTATATTATTGCCAGTTGTCGGTTAACTAGACTATACCAAAGTCTGTTGGCAAGAATATAGTATAATCGGCCGGTTAGACTATGATGTAATCGGTAAACTAAACTATTGTATAGTCCGTAAGTTAGACTATAGTGTTATCGATTTGCTAGATTATAGTGTAGTTGGTCGACTTGACTATAATATAGTAGGTCGGCTTGACTATGTCAGTTAATCATACTTAGTTATGATCGATTGGCTAGATTATAGTATAATCGGTATAGTAGGTTTATTAGACTATGGTATAGTCGCTCGGCTAGACTATATAA
The DNA here is from genome assembly GCA_004302925.2 of Cochliomyia hominivorax. Taxonomy (NCBI): domain Eukaryota; kingdom Metazoa; phylum Arthropoda; class Insecta; order Diptera; family Calliphoridae; genus Cochliomyia; species Cochliomyia hominivorax. The sequence continues at coordinate 75,304,819 of PYHX02000467.1, forward strand.
TAGTCGCTTGGCTTCATTATAGTACAATCGTTTGGCTAGACTTTAGCATAGTCGGTTGGCTGGACTAAAATGTAATTAGTGCACTAGACTATAGAACAATAAGTTGGTTAGACTTTAGTACTGTTTCTTGCTTAGATATAGTCGATTGGCTAGACTATAGTAAAGTCGGTTGGTTGCAGTAAAGTATAATTAGTGGACTAGACTATAGTACAATAAATTGGCTAGAGTTAAGTACTGTTACTTGGAAATATATTGTCGGTTGACTAGACTTTAGTGTAGTTGATTGGCTAGACTAAAGTATAATAGATTTTTTGACTAAAGTATACGCCGTACATCGTTTGTTTGCCACCAGATTAGATGGTGTGAATTAAACCACAAAAAGTATTTATAAACATAAAGATACAAAAATAAAATAAAAAAACACTAAGAAAAACCCCCTCCCCCCACAACAACATTAAAAGAACCGGAAAAATTGCAAGCCAATAAAATGGTATGAGTATCTAGATACATTATCTTTTTATCTATATATTGCAGTTAAAGTATTTAGTTTAGATATTTAAACTATAACAAGAGTAATAATTGATAAGCGTCATATTATGAAATTATAACTTCAAGATTCTTCCTTTAAAAGCCATATCATGACTATAATACCAACATACAGTGGTTCCAAAACTTTTTTGATTTTTTTGGAACTTATTCTGTAATTAGAAGATTTTAAATGTCGAAGAAGAATTAAAAAAATGCTTAATTTCAGGCAACGGAATAAACTTTTTATACAAGTGTTTGGTGTCTATGAAAGCGCTAGAACCTGGAGATTAATAAATTGTAAAGAAAAAAATGTTGTATGTAATTTAAGCTTAAAGTAATATGAAAAACTTATATAATTTACAATATTTATTAAAAATTTCAATATGCTGTATATGAACTCGTGTATAAATCACGGAATTAAAAAAATTTCTACTCCTTAACGTAGAAATGCCCAAAATTCCAATCCGTTCAAAATGTCTTTAAAAATTGGACTTTAGCACTGTAAATATCATCCTGCCATTATAAGGAAGTGTTTGCCAAGAAAATACTTCTAATGTGTTTACCTTAAATGTGTAACTATATAGTTTAAAGATGATTTTAGCTTTGGGATTTGGGAATTTAATCTTTTATATTGCTTGTCCAAAACTCATCGGAATGTGCTTCACATATATTTTCGTTAAGATTCCTTTATAAAACAATAAATAAATTGTAAAAATCAGAAACAAGAGTGGTTAAATCAATACACGAATGTTGCCACCTTTTTGGAAAAAATATTGCAAAAAATATTTTTTATAGTTTCAATTTCAGATCAAAAGAACCTTCTAGAACCTGTTTTAAAAGTCTAAGAGAACAAAGTTAAAAATAAGTTAACAAATGTTTCGATTTCAATGTCTCTTAAACTATAAGAGATAACCTACAAGAACTATATCCAAGTTTTCTTTTGTCTTAATTCATAAATGAATTTTTGGCAAATTAAAAAAGAAATAACATACCAGAGGTGGCTAAATTTAGCAGTGATCCTGCGCCTCTGATTACATAAGTGCCTTTACTTCTTGACATAATTGTAAAAATACTTCAGTTCTAAATATGTGGAATTTCATTAGAATACATCTGACTGTTCATAAAACAACAACAAAAATGTTTCATAGCCAAACTGAGCTAATTTGAAGGACAACCGACTATACCCTTGACCAGCCAGACAATATTAAAACTGATATCCTAAACTAAAATATAAACTAAAATATTTGTAACCGTAAAAAATTGGGAATTTTCTAAAGAAAATTGTTAAAACTAGACTTCAGTATAAGTCACACAGAGACCAATTTTGGAAGGCCATCCGCTATAACCCTGATTAGCTTTAGACCTTTAGTCCATCAGATGAACTTGGAAAGATCTCAGTTAAGGTCGTGATAAATATTATTAAAATATTTCCAACCGTACGACAAAGTGTAATTTTTAAGGGCCATCAGCTCATACCCCTGATCAGCTGGAGATCTCAAGTCCTTTAAATATACTTGGAGATATCTCAGCTAAGATTGCGATAAATATTAATAAAATATCTCTAACCGTTTATAAGTTTCGGAATTATTTCCTAAAAAAATCGTTTTAGAACTTCTGTTCTGTATAAGTTCGATAAGGACCAATTTATAAGACCACCCACTGCTCAGCTAAGACTTATAATCCTCCACATCAACTCAGAAGCACCTTGAGGTATCTCCAACGCTTCAAAAGTTTTGCAATTACTGCCTAAAAAATGGTTTTTGAACTACTGTTCACTATGAGTGCGACAAAGTACAATTTCGAAAGGCCACCCACCATAGTCCTGACCAGCTGGAGACTTTTAGTCCTTCAAATCTACTTACAGATATATCAGATAAGATCGCAATAAGTACTGCTGAAGTATTCTTAACTGTTAAAAAGAAATCATTTTTGAACTACTGTTCTATATGAGTGCGACAAAGACAAAAAATTAGTTATAAAATATTTTAGCAGAATCAAATATGTTTGTGAACAATTAAAAATTTCGTTTTAATTACAAACATAAATTTTCCATTATAATTATTACAATATGTTGCTGTTTGTGTTGTTGTAATTGTTGTAGTTGTTGGTGTTCTTAATGTTGGAGTTGATTCAGCGGGTTTGTCTGTGTGTGTGTGTGCAAAAAACGATTAAAATGTCGGAAAACAAGATTTATTATCGGGAGGTAAAATTAAATTATTTATTATTTAAGTAATAAAAATTTAATATTTAATTTAATTAATTTAAATGTAGACATTTTAATACGAACGTTTATAAACATTTAAAATTGAATATAAATTTTTATAGACGGAATTAAATTGTTACATATTTTTATACCCTACATCACTGCAGATGGTTTTGGGGTATTATGCGTTTGTGGTGAGTTTTGTGATGTATAGAAAAATCACAATCAACAGCCACTTTAAGGTAAACTGATCGAGTCAGTAACAGTTTTTGAGTCGATTTAACAATGTCTGACAATCTGTCCGGCTGGCTGTCCATCCATGTAAACGTTGAGAACAATCTAATTTTTAAGATATATTGATGAAATTTGGTACATGTTATTTTGGCTTATGGAGCAAATATTTCGGATAGCTCCCATACAAATGTCCCCCGGAATGGGGTTTTAAGTTCATAAAAGTACAAATGTAAAGCGATTTAAACAAAATTCAAAAGAAATATTTTGATACTCTAAATCAATGTGCCAAATAATGCGAGGGTCGGTCCATTACTTCTTGTAGGTTCCACACAAGGCCTCTTGCAAATATCACTTTAAAGGGTATAAATGCCATATGTACTTTGCTATTGCAATTACAACTGTATGTAATAATGTACCTCACTCTTAATCAAAAACCTGAAATACAAATACGAGGGTCGTTCTTAAATTTTTCGCAGCTGTCATTAACAACCAACAATGGGGTGTAGGGTATTATATAGTCGGACTTGACTGAACATATTTTTTTTGTTTACTTGTTCTTGATTCATGTTTCATGATTTTTTTTATTTTTGTGAATATAATATTCACTCTTTTTCACCTCTGTTCGTAGATAAATAGTGAATAAAGTCTTTTTTATTATTATTTACCTCTGAAGACAAATACAAACATTAGTTGCACAAACAAACAAATAATCAGCACACAAGTTGTGGCAACAACTGTTTAACGAAGAACCCAACTATGGAATCTCCTTCCCACGTAGGTGAGGTGAATATACGTTTGTCATTTGATTTGTTACATTTTGATTTTCTCAAAAATTTCTATGATTTTTCCAACATCATACGAAATTTCCAAAACATTTTCTTCACATAAAATCCCAGAATAACAGTAATAGTTTCTACCTGAATTCGGAAATTGAAGTGAAGGGTATTTAAAATTCTTCATCAGCTTTTTTTGTCCCACAAAAACTCAATCATCTTGTTATTTTCTCAACTTCTTTTCAGAAGTTTCCAACAATTGCTGTGGCTTCCTAATGTTTACTCTGTTCACGTGTATCTACAATTGTCTTACACTTTCGTTCAAATTTGATGTAAAAGGAATAAGAAAAGGTGTAACACCAACAACACCTTTTTCTAATGGAAAAAAATCTATTCGTATTAAGAAAAATAAACCAAAATAAACTAAAATAAATATTTATTCAATAAACCGCAGTAAACAATAAAAATACTGAGACAAAAAATAAAGAATAGAAAAGCAAAAATAAATAAAAACAGAAATAGAAAAACATAAAGAAAATGAAATGATAATAAAACACAAAATAAACATATTTACATTATGTTATAATTCTTTCAGATAATGGCAACAATAGTATAACAAGAGATATGTCATTTTGTTAACAAACAGATACAAATTGTAAAAATACATCAAAGAGATGTAATTTTATCATTTAAACGGTAGAATTGAGTCAAACAGAATTACAATTCAGTTAGAACTGAATTAGAAATGAACAAGAACTGAACTTGAACTAACCTAGAACTGAACTAGAAATGAACTTGAACTGAACTTGAAATGAACAAGAACTGAACTTGAACTAACCTAGAACTGAACTAGAAATGAACTTGAACTGAACTTGAAATGAACAAGAACTGAACTTGAATTAAACTAGAACTGAAATAGAAATGAACTTGAACTGAACAAGAACTGAACTTGAACTGAACTTGAACTGAACTAGAAATGAACTTGAACTGAACTTGAAGTGAACTAGAACTGAACTAGAAATGAACTTGAACTGAACTTGAAATGAAGTAGAACTGAACTTGAACTGAACTAGAACTGAACTTGAAATGAACTAGAACTGAAATTGAACTGAACTAGAACTGAACTTGAACTGAACTTGAACTGAACTAGAACTGAACTAGAACTGAACTTGAACTGAACTGAGCTAGAACTGAACTGAACTGAACTTGAACTGAACTAGAACTGAAATAATACTGAACTAGAATTGAAATTGAACTGAACAAGAACTGAACTTGAACTGAAATAATACTGAACTAGAACTGAAATTGAACTGAACTAGAATTGAACTTGAACTGAACTTGAACTGAACTGAACTAGTACTGAACTTGAACTGAACTAGAACTGAAATAATACTGAACTAGAATTGAAATTGAACTGAAGAACAACTGAACTTGAACTGAACTAGAATTGAAATAATACTGAACTAGAACTGAACTAGAACTGAACTAGAACTGAAATAATACTGAACTAGAATTGAAATTGAACTGAAGAACAACTGAACTTGAACTGAACTAGAATTGAAATAATACTGAACTAGAACTGAACTAGAACTGAACTAGAACTGAACTAGAACTGAACTAGAACTGAACTTGAACTGAACTTGAACTTAGCTTGAACTGAACTTGAACTGAACTGAACTTGAACTGAACTTGAACTGAACTTGAACTGAGCTAGAACTGAACTAGAACTGAACTAGAACTGAATTAGAACTGAACTAGAACTGAACTAGAACTGAACTTGAACTGAACTTGAACTGAACTTGAACTGAACTTGAACTGAACTTGAACTGAACTTGAACTGAACTTGAACTGAACTAGAACTGAACTGAACTAGAACTGAACTTGAACTGAAATAATACTGAACTAGAATTGAAATTGAACTGAACTTGAACTGAAATAATACTGAACTAGAATTTAAATTTAACTGAACTAGAACTGTACTTGAACTGAACTTGAACTAGAAATGAACTAGAACTGAACTTGAACTGAACTAGAAATGAACTAGAACTGAACTTGAACTGAACTAGAAATGAACTAGAACTGAACTTGAACTTGAACTGAACTTGAACTAAACTAGAACTGCAATAGAATTGAACTAGAACTGAACTAATAACTGAACTATTAAATAATCTAACAAAAAAACTAGCAAGTTAACTAAAAGCAGAAATGTTAACTGAAATAATAAATGAACTAGAATGCAAAAAAAGCAACTTAACTAGCACTAGAACTAAATACTAAATTCTGAGCTCAATTGCAATCTGAGTTTGAACTGAACTGGAACTAGGAATTCAAGGGAACTGAAGCAGAAATTGAAAATTGAACTTAAAATAAAAATAGAAATTGAACTTAGAAACTTAATTAGAACTGAGTACTTTCGATTGAAGTTGAATGTTTTTTACAAAAATTGTCTTCATTAAAAATTTATAAATTAAAACCATAAAATAAATTTAAAATTTATTTATTTCTTTTTTTGTTGTATTTTGTTTTAATAAGTTAAATAAAAAACGTGTTGTTTTTATTATTTGATTATCACATGGAAATAAACAATAAACATTTTCTAAACAATTTCAGGCAATTTTAAAGTCCATTCACCCAATTATGGAGAGTTCTTGAATAAAAAAAACTAAAAAATCTCTAAAGTGAATTTATTTTTTATTTTTAAATATCGAATGTAATAAAATTGAATTAATTTTTTGTTTTTTTTTAGAAATTTTAATAATTTTTTTTTGTTGGAAATTTTACATTTCATCTGTTATTTGTTGTTATTGTTGTTGTTTTATGAGGATGAAGATTATCTTGGGCATTATGCCAATAAATAAAAATTTTGGTAAAAAAAAATTATTTAAAAATGTTTACACAATAAAATTTTCAAACACAAAAAATGCATCAATATCAATGACTAAAATAATGGAAATTTTCAGATTTTGTTGTTGTTGAAAACTTGAACTGCAACAAAATTGGTAATTTGTAATAAAAACTTTAATTCGGAAATATTTATTCTATTTTCAATATTATTTTTTTCTGAAATGTAAATAAATATGAAAGATTTCAAGTTGTTATGACTTAAAAAGCTTTTTTTTGGGGAAATATGAATAAAAAAGATTTTATATTGAGGGAAAAAATATTTAAGGAGTGAGTCCGCATGATGTTTTTAAAGCCAAAAAAATAAAAATAATTTTCAAAAGAGCTCCCAATGCACCCAGACTATTTGGTACAAAAAGCTTATGCTGATGCAGTTTTAAAAAAACATACGAAGCTTAAAAAGTTCCTGACAGGAACGCTGCTAAAAATTTAGAGTCCAAAAACATAGCACGGGAATTGATGCCAAATTTTCTAAAAAAAAATATTTTTGCTACATAACGGACGACGAAACATTTGTTCTGGCAGATTTTTCGCAAATTCCTGGTCATCAATTGATCTTGCTGATGCTCGAGAAAATGTTGAAGAAAACTTTAGGACCCAAAAGCAGTCATAATTTCCCAGAAGCTACTTGGTATCGTAAGCAATATGAAGTTGCGACAAAAGAAGTCGCTCATTTGTTCTTTAAATGTCATAATTAACATTAAGGGATGTTTACTAAAAAGACTGCCTCCACTCATAAGACTTCATTACGTGTCCATTTGTTTTGGCCTAATTTGACATCCTGTCACAATGGTAAACAAGCCCATGAGTAGTACAAAAACAATAATTTGGTATTTGTACCAAAAGAGGCAAATTCTCCAAACTGCCCTGAGCTAAGACCAGTAGAGAGATTTTCCGTTCTTATTAAAGATAAAGTGTGATAAATTTTAAAGGGAGATGGACTACCTGTTCGTACAAAGTGAGTAATAATGATTTCCCAATCAAATCAAAAAAGGTACAGCTGCTAGTTTAGTGCAGCTGTACTTCTATTCAGTTGCTTCGCAGGTTGATGTCGCATGTTTTTTTAAGCATGACAATGAAAAAATAAGTAACAGTTACAAAAATCTGGAATATTGAATTAGAAGAATCATATTTATTCTCTATGAATTATTTTAATGTGCTGAGTTTCTATTTGGTCTACATTAAAAATACAAAACATACATAAATTTCGTCCTGTGTAATATGAGAAATATTTAAAAAGGTTGAGCGTCGGACACTAACACATTTACTTTATTTGATCTTTATCCCTCTCTTTTGTAATATCTCCGGTTTAGTGGTTTCGTTTTTATTAACATATATGTATGCTAAACATTTTCAAATCTCACTCCTTAATAGTTTTGGGAATATTTTGAAAACCCTCCATGTGTTCATGCAGTGAATTCAACAAAAAATGTATTGAATAATAAATTGAATACATTTTTAACCTCGATTTTGTATTTTTCGCATTTTCTCTTTTTTTTTCTAATGAAAACGAGTGTTTTGAAATTTAAATTCAAAATGAAAATGATCTAAAAGAATTTTCATTACTTTCTCGACATTCTCACTTTTTTCTTTCTCTAATTCCAAGAATTCTAATACACATTAGATACTTTTTTTCCATCTCAATAAAAACAAACTTACAGATACAGATTCATAGATTGTTGGCTGTTTTACTTGAAGCCATTAGAAAATAGCAACAACATCAAAAAGAAAATAAGAAATCGTCATTATCAGAATTTCACACAAAAAAGAAAAAACCTCCAAACAAGAATGAGAAAATCATGTTAACCAAAACAGATATAGAAAAATCTCAACATGCTACAGAGATTTTGCCACAGTAAGTTTGCAACAAAAAAACTAGCAAATAATTATGAGGAAAATAAGAGAAGAAAATGAATGAAATAAAATTGATGTGTATTGCTGCAACAAGTGGCAACTATAAATGAAAAAAAAAAAAAATCGAAAAAAACAACTAAAACACAAAAGCTATTTACTCTTAATACAGGTGTTGCAATTACAATTTGTAACGCGCTGCGGCTCAAAGCACAACATAGTTGTAGTCACACGTAAAACATTTTTGTTCATTTATTCAATTTTTTTTTATTATTTCTCACTTTTGTTGTTGGTTACCAACTAGATGATTGCTGTGAATTTAATTGTTATACCCTACACCATCGTAGGTGGTTGGGATATTATGCATTTGTGCTTGTGTTTGTAACATACAAGAAAAAATGGTGTAACACCCATACTGTTCGACTACTAATTGTATACCGTATACCGTTCGACTCCTAATTGTCTTCCGAGTCAATTTAACAATATCTATCCGTCCGTCTGACTGCCTAGCTGCCCATTTAAACGTTGTGAACACTTTTCACAATTTTTTCAATATTTTTTTGTTGGCTCAGGCACGAAGGTTATTGAAATTGGTCATATTCGGTGCAATATTTCAGGTAGCTCCCATACAATGTCCTCCCGTTATAGGGTTTTATGGTCATAAAAGTCCTAAATATAAAACAATTTCAACGGAATTCAATAAAAAGAAGTTTTATAGAATTTTTAATCGATGTGCCAAATTAAGCGAGTGTCGGTATATTACGTCTCATAGGTCCCAGTCGACTTCAAATATCTGGTTAGATTTTTAATAAATCTTTATATAAAAATAAATTAGTGTTTGTTTGGGATTTATAAAAGCTAAATTACTGGATCACAGAATGATCTCCATATACCCGAAATAACATAGGCTTTAAAAAATTTCGATTGGATCATGGGGAGGGGTACCCCCATACGAAGAAAATATTGATCATCGAGTATCTTAAGAATTATAACAGAGAGAATTTTCAAATTTGGTCCCAACCACTTAATCTTGGAACTGTTATACTAGACAAAATGAAAGACGGATGGGCTTAGGGGGAGAGGTAACCTCCATACAGAGAAAATGTTGATAATTGAGTAACTAAAAAACAACTACATCGAGAGTTTTTAAATTTGGTCCCAATATAATTGTTCAAATAATTGTTTTACTGGACAGAATGTAGGGCGAATTGGAACAAAGGGAGAATTGTCCCCCATAGAAAAAAATTGATTATCGAATATCTAAAGAACTATAAAAGCAAAAGTTCTCAGATTCGATCCCAAACACTGTCTTAAGAATTTGTTTAACTGATCACAATATAGGACGGATAGGATCAAGGGAAAGGTACTCGCATACAAAGCAAATATTATTTATCAAATATCTAAAGAACTGAATTCAAATTGGTTCCAATTACTTTCCTAAGTATCTTTTTTACTGGCCAAAATGTTGGACGAATAGAACCAAGAACCAAGAACCGATAGGATCAGGGGGAGGGATACCCCCATACAAAGGAAGTTATGATTATTGAATATCTTAACAACTACAACAATGAAAGTTATAATATTTGGTTCCAAAACAGTTTGACCTGACAAAATATAGGACGGTTAGGTTTAAGGGGAGAGGTAGCTCCCATGCAATGTAAATCGCAAGGGATAAAAGCTAGTATAATCTAAAATCGATGTTTAAAATGATACAAAGGAGTGTCCATCATTTCTTCAAGCATTTCTCAAGCTCCGACATGAGTCACAGAAAAAGTCTGTTCTAAAACGTACAAATTTCACATAAATGTTTATCTCATAAGAATGTACTTCATTCATACATTTTTCGTAGCTGTTACTTACAATCATCAATGTGGTGTAGGTCAATACATAGTCGAGCTTGATTGACTTTAACATTTTTTATTACATTTTTTTCTAGTTTGTTTGTTTTTTATTATAATATTGTTGCCACCAACACCAGCCAATAATGGAAAATTATTTAATTTTTTTTTGTTTTGTGTTCATTATTTTTATCTTTGGCTGGGAGATGCGGTTGATTGAATCGTCAGCCACATTGTTGGTGATTTTTATTTTAATGATTTTGTTTTTTTTAGATTTGTTTTTCATTCATTCATTCACTCGTGGTTTGAGGTTTTTTTAACATTTTTTCAATTCATTCTTAATTCAAACTGGTTGCCATGTTGCCCGGCAACATAAAAAAGTACTATAAAACTCGGATAAGGAAAAACTTTATAGATTTTTCGAATGTCTGCATATTTTATTTACTCAATAAAAGTCGTGTAGTTTTTTCTTAAAATCAAATATCATTTTTAAAAAGTTCATTAAAGCAAATGAAATGTTATAGTTTTAGTTGAAAATACTTAATTTTAATTAAGTTAAATGTTATATTTTCATAGATATTTATTGCATGCAAAAGTCATTTAGATTAGGAGATTTAGATTTAGATCTAGTTCTGTTCCCAGTTCACATTATAGTTTGGATTTTAGCTACGATTCTAGTTAAGATTATGGTTTCGTTCAGTGAAGATTCTAGTTCTGATTTTAGTTTTTGTTTAGTTCTAGTTCAGTTCTTGTTCAGCTCTAGTTCATTTCTTTTTCAGTTCTAGTCCAGTTCTAGTTCAGTTCTAGTTCAGTTCTAGTTCGATTCTGGTTCTAGGTTAGTTCCAGTTCAGTTCTAGTTCAGCTTTAGTTCAGTTCTAGTTCGATTCTGGTTCAGTTTCAGTTCATTTCTAATTCAGTTCTAGTTCATTTCTAGTTCAGTTCTTATTTAGTTTTAGTTCATTTCTAGTACAGTTCTTGTTCAGTTCTAGTTCAGTTCTTGTTTAGTTCTAGTTCATTTCTAATTCAGTTCAAGTTCAGTTCTAGTTCAGTTCTAGTTCAGTTCTAGTTCATTTCTAGTTCGATTCTGGTTAAGTTCTAGCTCAGTTCCAGTTTAGTTCTAGTTCAGTACTAGCTCAGTCCTAGTTCATATCTAGTTGATTAAGAACATTGAAGTATATTCGAATTGGTATTACACTTGTATTAGAGACTTAAGCCCCAAACTTACAATATTGTCCTAAATTTTCGCCCTTTTTGATCATTATATATTTCCAGTAAATAATTTTCCAGTAAATAACTACTTTTGTATTATGAAATATAACATTTTCTACTACAAATATTTCCTGAATTTATTTTTTCTTTCATTTTTTTTTGCCCACTCATGATGACCCAAAATGCACTCCATACATGTATGAAATATAAAATAGGAATTAAAAAAATTATATATCATGTTATTTCTCTCCGATTCACTATATATATTTATAGTTTTATTTTCATTTTTATTATAGAAAATATCGTCGTTTAGTTTGAATATTTATTTATGTGAATAAAATATAAATAAATATTTACAAATCGGCAGAAAATAACTAAAAATACTTTACAACACTTTTGGTAAATTCACATATACAGCATTTCAATGTATGTGTTTTATTTATGTCTGTATTTGTATTTTGGAAAAAAAATTTGAGGTTGTAGTGGAAGAGTTTTATAAAAATCCCCCATAGATTTCATTTATTGTGTGTTAAGTAGTGGGTTGGAAAGGAAAGGAAAGGAATGGGATGGGATGGGATGGGATGGGATGGGAAGAAGGGGAATAAATAACCAAAATTATATTTGTGAAAATCAAAATAAAAGTCCTTTTGAAAATAAATATCATTAAATGAGAAATCCATTTAAAAACACACACACATATACACACAAAACTACTATATAATTATATTGCTGGTAAGGGAATTGCTATTTTGTATGTATGTATGTATGTATGTATGTATGTATGTATGTATGTATGTATGTATGTGTAAGAGTGAGTGAATGTTTGTGGAAGGTATGCTGAATTCAATGGGGAAAATAAATAAAATAATTTTAAAATACATTTATGTCGCTCCTTTGTTTTAAGATCGTCATAACTACAAAAAATCATAATTTGACTTAACATCTTTTAAGCGTCTGAAAAGTTAACAAATTTATAATTTTTTATTTTTATGAATTCCAAGAAATTTGTTTTTGTTAAAAAAGATTTGGAAAACAATTATTTTTTGAGTTATGACATTTTTCCAGCAAAAGATCTATAAATATTTATTTATTCTGTTTAGTTTTTATAGTCTTAAATTTTAAACGTGGGAAAATAGTGTCACAAAGCAGATCTATCTTTGCTCGACTTTTAATCAAGATACATCAGATTTTTGGATTAATTCCATAAGTTTGGAAGTATTATATTTTTTAGCAAAATTCCACATAATTTTCTTGAGGTGTTTTCTATATGTTCAGATCAACACAAGATCGTAGCGGGGGCAGAGAACAGGGGCTCAATCTCCAAATGTAAGACTGTGCAAATTTTTACTGAAGGGAACCAAGTATTGTTGAAAAGGAAATTGGTGGAAAATCAATAAAATGTACGGAATCAATTATAAAAATAATTTTTTAACAAATTTTTTTTGCAGTGTAATTTGTCAAAAGAATTATAATATTTGACTTTAAATAAGATCTGTAAAAATTATTCTTTATTTAGGAACTTTAAGTACAATATAAAGAAATCGTTCTTAATGCTTTGGGAAAAAAACAGATTCCAACTTTATGGTCCTTAAATGCCCAAAATTCCAATTCGGGAAAAACTTGTTTCAAAAATTGACTCTGGCGTTTAAAGGGGTTAAGTCCACTAGAGATATTATGAGGTTATAGCAAACATATTAATATTAACGTTGTTTTCATTTTTTCTTTAATTTTAGCTTAATTATTTATTTCTTCCTCATATATTTTATGATTCCAAATTCACGAAATTCTAACAGCGATAGCGGATTAGGGATCTTCTGAAATATTTTATAAAAATAAAGAATTAAAATTCTTTCTGAGTTACGAAGAAAACAAGTACTCTCCAACACGAATGCGCATGAAGTAAATACGTTATGTTTACAAACTACACCCAGCTGACCACAAACTTCGATAACTAAATCATTTTAACAATTTTCTCGATAACTTCTGAAACAAAACTTTCTACATCGACCATCTAAACGTTTCGTGAAAGAGCCCGTAGAGTTCACCTGTCGCTGAATTTGTGGCAGCAATTTAATCGATATCGAAGGTTTGCTAATGATATCTATATCGAATTTTTAGCAATATAATTCACGAAATATTATTTAGTTCGTTAATGATTTGTTTGTGATTGCGAAAAATGTTCGTAAAATTATTATTCGAGATATGGTGAAAGCATTCGTTCTTAACACTTTTTACGATATCACAAATTCTACGAAATATCTTCTTTTGAAGTTTGAGAGGGACTCAGATATTGACCTAAATACTTTATTATACTGAACCGATTGTATGCTATTTAAATAGGAAACTTTTAAAGACAATAACAAATATTCAGGTCAAATTTAAAGCTAACAAAATTCTCAAGTTGTCGTCCAACTACCAAAAAGTTCAAAAATGGCAACGTTTAATTAAAATCCGACTATTTTAATATATCAATACTATGGAGAGATTAACTTGTAAGCTTCTTTGGAACTGGGGTGTGTTATCTTTCAAAGAATAGGTACTCAATCCAAATAATATATTTGGATTTCTAAAATTATACTAAAAATGTGTCACACATATTTTAAGAAAGAAAAGTCCTTTTCGAAACGAATTAATTTTTCCTCTAGGAATTATTCTAAATATATACACTTCATTACAATATACACATACATATAACTTTTCCCAAAGGTAAAGAAAATAAAAATATGTGAATGAAGGAAAAGGTTAAATTATTACCAAACAGGCCTTTTGCAAAGCCTTTTACTATTTAATGGAACAACTTATGGCCCTTTGTCACAAGATCCTTTTAACCACTCTCTTTATCCCCCCCCCGGCCATGTATCACATGTATGATTTGAAAAAAAATGTGTAGAATTTTGTAAGGTGTCATTGAACATAAACCAGAAATTTAACTTACACACACACACATGCCCACATACACCTAAACATATTTAACTTACATCATTTTAAATAGGAATGTGTCATTGTCATTAACATTTCTATAAAGTAACAGTTGTTATTGCTGTATTCAGAGATCCATGAAATTGTCTGACATTACCAAAACTCATACGCTTGTATGCGGTTTGACTTTTAGGAGGATATTTAAACCTTAAAAAAAATTCCAACAACAAAGAGTTTGAGCATTATAAAATTGTGGTTATATAACAAATTTATATTTGCCATGCAGTATATGATATTTTTTTATTTTTTTATTTGATTTAAAAGGTTATGGCAACTGGTATTGGAATGAGATGAGGTCCTGTTGTTTTTACCTCATGAGGATAAAGAGAATTTTGTAATTAAAATTCATGTTTAATAGAAGATAAATATCGCATTTAATTACTGTGTTTTGCAGACATTAAAACCGCAATGATAGATAATGAAATACATATTTGATTAAAGGAATTAAAAGGGATTGAAATTTTAAGGTGGAAGAGATGTTTTTTTTTATATATATTTATAAGTCAGAAAAAGGGGAACGCAATTGAAAGCTGAGTTTGAAACTGAGCTATAAATATAGTTTGAAATGAAATGAACTAGTACTGTATTAGATATTGACTAGAAATGAACTGGAACTGAGGTACAACTGAACTAGAACTGAACTAGACTGAACTAGAACTGAACTAGAACTGAGTTAGAACTGAGCTAGAACTGAAATAGAATTGAAATAGAACTGAACTAGAACTGAACTGGAACTGAAGTAGAACTGAACTAGAACTGAACTCAAACTGAACTCAAACTGAACTAGAACTGAACAAGAACTGAACTAGAGCTGAACTAGAACTGAATTAGAACTGAGTTAGAACTGAGCTAGAACTGAATTAGAACGGAACTAGAACTGAGGTAGAACTGAACTAGAACTGAACTAGAACCGAAGTAGAACTGAAGTAGAACTGAACTAGAACTAAACTCATATTGTAAAAGAACTAAACTCGAAAAAACTATTGAACTGAATTAAAAAATATAAAATAAGATTGGAACTGAATTAAAAACTTTGAACTAAGAAATGAATTAGGAACTTAAAATAAAGTGAAATGGAATCGTAACTGGAAACGAGACTACACACTCAACTAGGAACTGATGAAGAATCAGAGCAAGAATATGAACTGTAATAGATCAGAGCTTTAAACTAAACTAGGAACTGAATAAGAACACAATGAAAACTGAAAAGTAAAATAAACTTGAACTAAATTGAAAATTTTGAACAAAGAACTGATTAAGGAACTGTGAATGAACTGGATTTGAAATAAAACTGAAATAGACTCTGAACTAGGAACAAGTCGGGAATCTGAACAAGAAACTATCGACATTTTCCTCAACTTCTCCTCAACTTCTACACATATAAATATGTTATTTTCATGAGTGAAGTTTAAATTTATTATTAAAATACAGATCGATCCTCGTAAAATTTAGTACTGTATTTTTTGCTTGTGGAAATTTTAAACATACTAAATTTTTGCGATATTTATACATTTGAAGTAATTTACGTAATTGAGTCTATACGAGATCGATCTTGGTATGTGGACTTGGTGTTGTACAAAATTTATTGTACCCATAAATCATAATATCTTCATACCTGCGCATTTTATGAGCTTAAAATTCCATTCCGAAAGGACATCTTTGGAAGCTGCCTAAAATTTTGACTTATTTCTATAACATTTTTGAGCCCAAAAAAGTCATCTGTACCAACGTGCAGAACTCATATGAGCCCAACTCATAACAGTGAAGGATCCACACACTCTCAGATCAACTCGAAAACATCTAAACTGTAATACAAAACAAAACAAATTTGATTTAAATATTTCTAACGTTTTCAACAACATTTCAATATTTAAGATCTAAATATTTTGTATCACCTTATTGTAATTATAATAAAATATCTCACATTTCATTTATCAAAAAAGGTTTTACATCAAAATATATTGTGTCAATATAAATGCAATTTTATTCCATTTAAAGGCAAAAAGAAATATAATTTATGTTCATTGATTGCATTAGTTTGGTTGGAATATGTGATACTTTTATACCAAAAGTTCAATAAGAATCATATACATATAACTCATTCGCAGCAATATTGTCATAACTGCAAAAAAATGCAAGATAGCTTACAACATCAGCGGATTTAGTTAACAGCATTTAAAGTTGCCTTCCACGATTTCTAAAAATAATATTTCTGGCAAAAAAAAAAAAACTTAATTTTTTGTTAACTGATATTTTTTTGAGTTATGACTTTTTTGCAGTAAATGGGTTATATATTGAAGTGCATCATAGTTTATATATTTATATATTTTGAAGTACAATTTACTGGTAGATAATAAAAAAATAAATAATTTTTTTGAAGTATTTAAATGCACTCCAAAAATGACCTAAAATCCCAGTCAATATTTTGTCCATGAGCCGAATTAATTTCCTAAGTAATGATTTGCCATAATAAATTTAATACTGCATTTAAGGTCCTTAAGAGATTCTTGAAGTCTTTCTGAACATTCAAGAATTTTACATGGGAACTTTTGTCGGCATGGAATAAATAAAAACAGTCGTATTTAACTAAAAAATTCATTTTGCTGGGTTATTTGTAATCCTTCCAAATACAACATTTTCAAAACCATTGATCAATTTTAAAAATGCTGGGAAATATTTTCATATATTTTATGAAAAATATATTTTCTATTTAATGACGATTTTTATATAAAACATTTTTGTATTTTTGCAAAAAAAAAAAAAAAAAAAAAATCAGTGAAAACCGAATAAGAGGATAAATTTAAAATTTATGTTTCATTATTTCTATTCACCTTTTTTACTTGTTTTATCCGGATTTTGTGGAAAATCGAAATAATGAATTGTATAAAATATTTATACCCTACACCAGCGTAGGTGTTTGGGATAATTTGCGTTTATGCTGATGTTTGTAACATAGAGAAATAGTGGTGCTACACCTTGCCTGTTTGTCAGTCAGGACGAACAGACTGATAGCGTCCCAGGCTGGCTGTCCATGCAAACGTTTAAACACTCTATAAGTCGCATTTAACTCCCCATAAAAATTCACTTTAAAATGTACAAATTACGCATAACTGTAAGTTTCATAATAATGTACTGCACACTTAAGAATAAATCGAACATAAAATTATACGAGGGTCGCTCTTCACTTTTTCGTAACCACCATTTAAAACCATCACTGTTGGGTAGGTCATTACATAGTCGAACTATAACATTCTTTCTTTTTTTATGAAATTTGTTGATTTGACCATCAAAGAGGATTATAATTATAATTGTGTTTTTGTTGCTGTTGGTAGTAAATTATTTATTTACAACTTTCTAGTATGCGGTTTATTTTGTGTAAAATAAAGTGGATTTAATTCGTAAAAAAGAAATATTTTAAAACAAAATTTAAATTAATCGAAAAACTTGTGAAATCTAAAATATTTCAATGAAAATTTTAATAGAACAATTTTATTAATTTAAAAAAAATCAAAAAAATATCTAAATAATTTTATCCAAGAACTTGATTTTATTTATTTCTAAAAAAATAATGAATCGTGATTGTTACACAACACTTTACCGTTAAATATCTAATAAATCAATTCTTTTAAACATAAATGAAACTCAATAACGTTTTGTTATGATTCATTCCAAAACCTTGTATTCGTTGGATACTTTTTATTTAATTTAGTTTCTTTTTTTCTATTTCAACAACTGTGGCCTTCATTTGAGCTTAAAATAGAAACAGAACATCTGCACTTAAATTTCTCAAAATAAACTTTAAAGCCAAAACCAAAATACTGAAACGAAATTTAAGTCTTAATTAATTTTTAATTCAAAAATTTAAACACCATTTTATAATGTGTATAATGACCTGATCTAGAGCCTGAATTAAAAACTGGAGTAGAACTGAATTAGAACTGAAATAGAACTAAACTGCAATTGAACTTGAATTAAACTAGAACTGAACTAGAAATGAACTAGAATTAAACTAGAACTGAACTAGAACTGAACTAGAATTAAACTAGAACTGAATTAGAACTGAAATAGAACTAAACTGCAATTGAACTTGAATTAAACTAGAACTGAACTAGAACTGAACTAGAATTAAACTAGAACTGAAATAGAATTAAACTAGAACTGAACTAGAAATGAACAAGAATTAAACTAGAACTGAACTAGAACTGAACTAGAACTGAAATAGAACTAAACTGCAATTGAACTTGAATTAAACTAGAACTGAACTAGAACTGAACTAGAATTAAACTAGAACTGAAATAGAATTAAACTAGAACTGAACTAGAAATGAACAAGAATTAAACTAGAACTGAACTAGAACTGAACTAGAACTGAAATAGAACTGAACTAGAACTGAACTAGAACTGAAATAGAACTGAATTAGAACTGAAATAGAATTAAACTAGAACTGAACTAGAATTGAACTAGAATTAAACTAGAACTGAATTAGAACTGAAATAGAACTAAACTGCAATTGAACTTGAATTAAACTAGAACTGAACTAGAAATGAACTAGAATTAAACTAGAACTGAACTAGAACTGAACTAGAATTAAACTAGAACTGAATTAGAACTGAAATAGAACTAAACTGCAATTGAACTTGAATTAAACTAGAACTGAACTAGAACTGAACTAGAATTAAACTAGAACTGAAATAGAATTAAACTAGAACTGAACTAGAAATGAACAAGAATTAAACTAGAACTGAACTAGAACTGAACTAGAACTGAAATAGAACTAAACTGCAATTGAACTTGAATTAAACTAGAACTGAACTAGAACTGAACTAGAATTAAACTAGAACTGAAATAGAATTAAACTAGAACTGAACTAGAAATGAACAAGAATTAAACTAGAACTGAACTAGAACTGAACTAGAACTGAACTAGAACTGAACTAGAACTGAACTAGAACTGAAATAGAACTGAATTAGAACTGAAATAGAATTAAACTAGAACTGAACTAGAATTGAACTAGAATTAAACTAGAACTGAATTAGAACTGAAATAGAACTAAACTGCAATTGAACTTGAATTAAACTAGAACTGAACTAGAACTGAACTAGAATTAAACTAGAACTGAAATAGAATTAAACTAGAACTGAACTAGAAATGAACAAGAATTAAACTAGAACTGAACTAGAACTGAACTAGAACTGAAATAGAATTAAACTAGAACTGAACTAGAATTGAACTAGAATTAAACTAGAACTGAACTAGAACTGAACTAGAACTGAAATAGAACTAAACTGCAATTGAACTTGAATTAAACTAGAACTGAACTAGAACTGAACTAGAATTAAACTAGAACTGAAATAGAATTAAACTAGAACTGAACTAGAAATGAACTAGAATTAAACTAGAACTGAACTAGAACTGAACTAGAACTGAACAAGAATTAAACTAGAACTGAACTAGAACTGAACTAGAACTGAACTAGAACTGAACTAGAACTGAACTAGAACTGAATTAGAACTGAAATAGAATTAAACTAGAACTGAACTAGAATTGAACTAGAATTAAACTAGAACTGAATTAGAACTGAAATAGAACTAAACTGCAATTGAACTTGAATTAAACTAGAACTGAACTAGAACTGAACTAGAATTAAACTAGAACTGAAATAGAATTAAACTAGAACTGAACTAGAATTGAACTAGAATTAAACTAGAACTGAACTAGAACTGAACTAGAACTGAAATAGAATTAAACTAGAACTGAACTAGAAATGAACAAGAATTAAACTAGAACTGAACTAGAACTGAACTAGAACTGAAATAGAACTAAACTGCAATTGAACTTGAATTAAACTAGAACTGAACTAGAACTGAACTAGAATTAAACTAGAACTGAAATAGAATTAAACTAGAACTGAACTAGAAATGAACTAGAATTAAACTAGAACTGAACTAGAACTGAACTAGAACTGAAATAGAATTAAACTAGAACTGAA
This sequence comes from Cochliomyia hominivorax, assembly GCA_004302925.2. Classification (NCBI taxonomy): domain Eukaryota; kingdom Metazoa; phylum Arthropoda; class Insecta; order Diptera; family Calliphoridae; genus Cochliomyia; species Cochliomyia hominivorax. The sequence continues at coordinate 75,325,324 of PYHX02000467.1, forward strand.
GTAGAACTGAACTAGAATTGAACTAGAATTAAACTAGAACTGAACTAGAACTGAACTAGAACTGAACTAGAACTGAACTAGAATTAAACTAGAACTGAACTGGAATTAAACTAGAACTGAACTTGAATTGAACTTATAAAAACTGAGAACTGAACTAGAACTGAATAAGAAACTGAACTGGAAACCCAATTAATTGAAAACTAAACTAGTAATTTAACTTGAAATTTATTTTCTACCTCTTAAACTAGAACTGAACTTGAACTAAACTAGAAAATTTCTAACTCTTTTCGGAGCTAGAAACTAAAGTAAAAAATAGACTTGAAGCTAAACTGGAAACCGAATTGAAAACTAAACTGAAAACTAAACTAGAAACTGGATAAGATACTGAACTAAACAACGAATTAGAACTGAACATGAAACTGGGCTTTAAACTGAACTAGAAGCTGAATAAAAATAGAATCTGAACTAAAAACTGGACTGTAAAAGAATCTGAACTATAATATCTGCTAGAATTTGCATTGAACGAGGATCTGAATCAGAATCAGAACTAAAATCTATACTAGAAACGGAACTGAAATCTGAACTGGAAATTAGCTCGAATATAAACTGAAGCTGAAATAAGTTTTAGTGTTATTGAAATCAAATTTTTTTTTTGTATTGGCGATGGATGTGTCGATTCGATAAAAAAGTGATCTTATTATTATTATTATTATTATTATTATTATTATTATTATTATTATCATTCTAATTGAGTTCTCATTGCGAACGGTCGTGTATTACATTGTGCTTACATTAAAATAATTTCTTTCAATTAAATTTTATTTCAAAATCCTTATATTTACCAAATTAAACAAATAATAAAAAAACGCAACTTTTTAGTGCAAAACTTGTGTATAAAATTGTGTGCAAGTGGATTAAATTAAGTAAAAATATCAAAAAATAAATAATCAAGAAAATTAATAATAATATATATAACAAAATGAGTAATGTTCTCTGTAACCACTGCAAAAGTGAAATCACAACAACAACTTGCGTTAAGTGTTATAATTGTCACTCTAATTACCACTTTTCTACATGCTCTCCTTTATCGGAATCTACCTATTCTACGATGACTAGTGAGAAAAAAATTAACTGGAGATGTCATGTATGTAAACCAAGAAGTAGATCTCCCAACACACTATATCAAGCGGTAGTATTTGATGAAAATAACCAGCAAAAACAACTAAGAGATGATGACAATGCCGAAGAGAATGATAGAGCGAAAAAATTCAAAGAGTCTTTATCATTATCAACAGTAAACAAAAAACTCTGCTCTGTTGAAAATGGTATAGCAGAAATGAAATCCCAAATTGAATTTTTGGTGAGTAATGCCAACTCTACGAATGCTTCAAACAAGCAATTAAAAGAAGAAATACAAACAGCCTTATCGGCTATTACAAACACAGTCTCTACTCTAGTAGCTCAAGTAAAAGATCTCAGCGAAAAAGATATACAAAGAGAAAAGCAAATTAATATTATGGAAACTAGAATCAATAGGCTTGAACAACAAATGATTTCAAATAATATAGAAATAAAAAACGTCGAAAACAAGCAGAAATCAGCTTTTGATGTTGTCAAAGAGATTTGTGCGTCGAAGAACGTTGAGATTAAAGGAGATGATGTAAAGAGAGCCTACCGTTTGAAAAAGCAACCAAACAAAATCATTGTGGAATTCTCTTCTCTTTCCAAAAAAATTGAGCTGATGAGTAAAATTGAACATCACAAAATAAGTGCAGATGTTATAAACAGCGGTGAAAGTAAAAATAGCAGCATCAAATATATTTACATCAATGATCAGTTGACTTATAATAATCGGAAATTATTATGGATTGCTAAAACTAGAGCTCATGAAGCTCAATGGAAATTTGTTTGGGTCAAAAATGGCAATATTTTTGCGCGTAGAAAAGAAAATAGCCCCTCAATTTTGATTAATAATGCTGCCGACATTGAATTATTAACACCATTAAATTAAAAAAATAATTAAATATAAATTCTTATTCTTATATATACAAAATAATAAAAACTATGAAATCCATTCAAAAACAAACAATATCTTTTTTTCACGAAATTGATAAAAAATATTTAAGTTATCCCGTGTCATTGATTTATATGAATATCCGATCGTTACGTTTAAATTTTGCTACTTTTTTGGTCAGTATAGACAAAATAATTAAAAATCTCAAACTAATAATTCTAGTAGAAACAAACATAAATGATGATGAGAATAATATATACAACATAAAAGGATTTAACTCAGTTTTTCTAAATAGAGAAGGTAAAGGTGGGGGTATTGCGATTTTCATAAATGAGAATATTAATTATAATATTATCTCTTCAAATATAACCTCTTTCGAGCTTTTACAACTTGATATAAGTATAAACAACAAAACTACTTCCCTTCTCTCCATCTATCGCCCTCCACATCTTAAGGTATCAGAATTCTTAATTGAACTAGAAACAGCAATCACAAAAATAAACAAAAAACAAGAGATCATCATTGTAGGTGACATGAACATCGACATAAAGAAGAAAAACAAAACAACATCAACATACCTTGATTTGTTATTGTCGAATGGCTTGCAATGTATGATAAATGAAAGCACAAGAGAAGAACCAAACAAAAACAACAGCTCTTGTATTGATCACTTGTTTGTGAGAAACAGCAAAGCTAACACTCAGTCATATGCTCATATTATAACAACAACAATATCAGATCATTTCTCACTATTCTGCTGTGTAAAAAAACAAGAAGAAAATCTGAGTAGAGAAACCCGCACACTTCAGGGGCCACAAATATGTAATTTTATAGTTAACAAAAAAATTAATGAAGTAAATTGGAGTGATTACGCTTTAGCAAATCTAAATGTAAATGAAATTTATGATAAAATATATTATAAATTTTGCGATATTTATAATAGTTCATATAAAAAAATAAAACCATCCAAAAAGAGATCTTCAAATCCATGGATTACTGAAGAACTAATAAAACAATGTGACATGCGCGATAAACTTTTTAAAAAATGGCGAAACAGTAAAAATAACAAAAATTTTGAAAGTGAATATAAACAATTCAGAAACCAATTAAATAAGAAAATCTATCAGTCCAAAAATAATTATTACCGCGAAAAATTTATTGAAAATAGAAGTGATATCCGAGCTACATGGTTAATAATAAACGAAATTATTGGGAAAAAAACGAATAATATTGATGAAACTATAATAAAAAATTTTAAAACTGAAAATATTAGTGAAATATCAAATTCTTTCGCAAATCAGATTAGCCAAAATTTGAGCAAAATCATACATAAATGTGATATACAAACATTACAATCATCGCAACAAACAATTCAAAACTCAATTTATATGGAAAAAACTTGTGAAAGTGAGATATTTTGTATATTAAAAAGTTTAAACATTAAAAAAAGTGCTGGAATAGATTCAATTCGACCTAAAGACTTAAAGATAAATGCCGAAACTTTGACGCCAATATTAACTGCTTTAATTAATAAAAGTTTAGAATCTGGAAACATCCCAAATTTGCTGAAAACTGCTGTTATCAGGCCTATTTATAAAAGTGGTTCAGTTTCAGATTACAATAACTACAGACCTATTGCTATACTTCCGGTAATTGAAAAAATAATGGAAGAAATTGTAGTCAGGAGGTTGACTGATTTCTTAAACAAATATAAAATTATAAATAAAAACCAATTTGGCTTTCAAAAGGGAAAGAGTATTAACAAACTATTAGGACATTTTTCACATACAATAAATCGAAATTTAAGCAAGAATCAACATTGTCTTGTTCTGTATATTGACTTTAGCAAGGCTTTCGATACGCTCTCCCATAAAACGTTACTTCAAATCCTATATAGAACTGGTATTAGAGGAAATTCATTAGCATGGTTTGAAAACTATCTTCAAATAAGGGCATATAAAGTTAAAATAAAAAATACCTTGAGCAATGAAATAAAATCGAATTATGGAGTACCACAGGGTTCAAAATTAGGACCAGTACTCTATATAATATACGCCAACGACATGATGAGAAATCTTAAAAACTGTACAACGTTTGCATATGCTGATGATACAGCCTTAATAGTGTCTCACAAAAATATAAGCTCGGCAGTACAAGTAATGCAACATCAGCTGGACATTGCAACGAAGTGGTGTCACGACAATGGCCTTGTTATTAACGCGTCGAAAACAAAATTGATGCACATCAAGCCTCGACATCTGGTGAACTCGAACATTGAAATCAAATTTCATAATACTGATTGTCTGCATGAAAAAATTCTAAATCCTAATAGCAACAGTGAGAAGTGTACCGAAAAAATTGAAATTGTTCATTCCTATAAATATCTAGGCGTATATGTTGACAGTGATTTCAAATGGAAGACCCACATCGATAACGTTAGAAGCAAGCTTCGTAAATCTGCTTTCATTTTATGCCAATTAAGCTACTGTGCAACATATAGCGTACTAAGGCAAGCGTACTTTTCTTTAGCCGAGTCATATTTAAGACATGGAATAACAGCATGGGGTGGGGCAAGTTACAGCAGAATATTACAGAAGCCACAAAACCAAATCTTAAAAATATTACAAAAAAATCTTCAAAATGCCACAAGCTGTTACACTCCCAACCCAACTAACAATAATATTAACACAACAAATAACAATATATATAACCCAACAAACAACACAACAAATAATAACTACACAAACAATTACACTATAATTAATACCACTATTAACAACATTTCAATGAATAATATCCCAGTAAACGATTTCACAACAATCAACAACATTTCAAACAACAACAACACTATTAATAACCCAACGAATAATAACACACTACATTTTAACCCAACCAATACATACACAGGAACCAGCAATACCCTATATAACCCAACACACAATAACATAATAAATTATAACCCAACCAATAACAATACTGCAGATACTTCAATTTATAATAATGAAATAAACTACCACGAAAATATAAACGGTAGAATAAGCAACACAATTAATGACAACTTAACCAATAATAACCCACTAAACTACTATACAACTGATAGCAATATAATAAACAACTCAGCATATAATAACAACCCAGCTCGCAATTACATATCAGCAAACAACACAAACAATTTAATAATCAACAACACAATCAGCAACCCAACAAACAACAACAACATAACAATATATAACTCAACCAACACCAACATAATAAACAACAGAATATTTAACAGAGATGAAACTTCATTAGCATCAAAACTTAAAATTTTGAATATACACAGTTTATTTGCATCAACATTAGCCAATGATTTTTTCAACTGTAGAGAGTTCTTACTAGCCATAGATCATGGATATAATACACGTCGCCAGGCTGAAGGCCGTTTCAAAGTTGATCGATTTTCCAATGAATATGGTAGAAATACGTTGAGTGTAAAAGTACCAACTATTCTGAACAAATTGCCAATTACTATCATTAATACCAAAAACGAGTGTAAACGAAAAAAACTCATAAGAAACTTTTTCATTAGTTCGCAATGAATAACATATTAACTTATTATCACTTTTATTATTATTATTTATATTAGTATTATTAATATTATTATTATTATTATTATTATTATTATTATTATTATTATTATTTTTCATAATACTATACATACAAATTTAAATGAAATTAAGCATGAATTTTATATTTTTCTTCCTGCTGTCAAGCCTATGGCTTAGCGGGTCTATATTTTTAAGTAATTTTTGTAAATTCTCTTTTTAATATTTGTAAATAAATAAATAAATAAATAAATATTATTTGATTTAAAACAATTCTATTGTTTTTCTTTATAATAGAAAAATTATTATTTATTTTCTTTTTAATTTATTTGTGTAAATATTTATAAATTCACAAAGTTTAACAATAATTTACAATAAATTTGAAGACAAAAAAAAAACAAATAAACAAATGTGAAATTGTAAATTAATAATTAATGAATTTTACATCAGTTAAACATATTTTTTAAAACAATAGAAATATTAAATAAATAATAAAAAACAATTGTTCTTTGAAAAATATTTAAATGAACATTTTTAAATATGATTAACTATTAAAGATAATTAGGTTAAATTAAAGTCAATAATTATGGAAATATTTCAATAAAATTTTATTTCAAATTTGAAGAAAAAGAAAAAAATAAATATTTTGAGAATAAATCAGCTCAAGTTAAACACTTTTAGCCTCCAAGTTAAAAAGGATTGTAATATAAGACAATATTTCAGAATGAGTATTGTATTTGATCTCAAATAATAATCGTTAAAATGGCTGAGAAGAGAAAAAGCATCGATTCGGTGATTATAATAAATTATTTAAATGATTCAGAAAAGCATCAAGTTAATGATCGTTAAGATTGTGTAAAATCCACAATCCCCTCGATAATTGATTATCGATCAAATAAATTTTTATGCTGTCAAAACTAAATGTTCAATGAATAATTTCAAAACAAAACACAATTAACGTTGTCTAAACAAGACATCTGTGTTTCCTCTCTCTCTCTTTGTTTTTTTCATTATAAATAATCATTTTGATAAAATCTCTCCATTGCAAGATCCCCACTTAAGAGAATAAACAAATAATCATCCCTTTTTTCTTCAAAATAATTTATTTAATTAATTTGATGTAAAACAATCATCAAACACAAACCAATACCAACACAAAGAGAAAAAAACTATATTTCACTTCATTTTATTGGCAAACTCACATAACAAAACAATTAGACGTGATAAGCTAATTAAGTCTATTTACGAATCCCAAAAGAAGAAAAAGATAATTCATTAAAAAAATATTTATAAATTTTTTAAACATGAAAAACACATACACACCCAAAACGATTGATTGATAAAAATATAAAAAAAATATTAGAATTTTTTTTGGGGGGAAATTAATTTAATTTTTTTAAGCTTTCATCCCAATTACAGTAATAAAGTTGAAAATAGGAAACTAATTGAAACAAAATGAAAACCAGAGACAATAGAATTCACTTTAAAAGATTTAATATAAAAAATATATATTTAAGACAGAAAAGATAGGATTAATTGATATTAAAGAGAGATAGAAAAAAGTAATCCCTGAAGTGGAATCTTGATGGAAAAAGGAAGTAAATTAAAAATATTTTTTAAGAACTTAAAAAAAAGAAAATACGGAAGAATTTAAAAAAATACAATTCTAGATCAATTCTAGTTCATTTCTAGTACAAATTCTAGTTCAGTTTCTAGTTCAGTTCTAGTTCATTTCTAGTACAGATTCTAGTTGAGCTCTAGTTCAGCTCAAGTTCTGTTCAACTTCAGTTCAAGTTTTGTTCAAGTTCAGTTCTAGTTGAGCTCTAATTCAGCTCAAGTTCTGTTCTAGTTCAGTTCTAGTTGAGCTTTAGTTCAGCTCAAGTTCTGTTCTAGTTCAGTTTTAGTTCAATTTTAGTTGAGTTCTAATTCTAGTTCAGATTTAAACCAATTCTAGTCATTCTAGTACAGATTCAAGTTGAGCTCTAGTTCAGCTCAAGTTCTGTTCCAGTTCAGTTCTAGTTCAGTTCTATTTCAGATCTAGTTCAATTTTAGTTCAGTTCCAGTTCACTTCTAGTACAGTTCTAGTTCAGTTCTAGATCAGTTCTAGTTCAGTTCTAGTTCAGTTCTAGTTCAGTTCTAGTTCAGTTCTAATTCTAGTTCAGATCTAAATCAATTCTAGTCATTTCTAGTACAGATTCTAGTTCAGTTCTTGTTCAGTTCTACTTCAATTCTAGTTCAGTTCCAGTTCAGCTCAAGTTCTGTTCTAGTTCAGTTCTAGTTCAATTCTACCTTATTTCTAGTAAAGATTCTAGTTCAGCTCTAGTTCAGTTTTAGGTCAGCTCTAGTTCGGATTTTACTTCAGATTTCAGTTCAGTTTCTAGTTCAGTTCTAGTTCAGTTCTAGTTCAGCTCTAGTTCAATTATTGTTCATTTCTGGTACAGATTCTAGTTGAGCTCTAGTTCAGTTGAAGTTCAGTTCTAGTTCAATTCTAATTCATTTCTAGTAAAGATTCTAGTTCAGTTTTAGTTCAGCTATAGTTCAGTTAGAGTTTAGTTCCAGTTCAGTTCTAGTTCAGTTTTAGTTCAGTTATAGTTGGGCTCTAGTTCAGCTCAAGTTCTGTTCAACTTCAGTTCTAGTTCAGTTCTAATTCTAGTTCAGATCTAAATCAATTCTAGTCATTTCTAGTTCAAATTCTAGTTCAGTTCTAGTTCAGTTCTTGTTCAGTTCTACTTCAATTCTAGTTCAGTTCCAGTTCATTTCTAGTACGGATTCTAGTTGAGCTCTAGTTCAGCTCAAGTTCTGTTCAAGTTCAGTTCCAGTTGAGCTCAAGTTCTGTTCTAGTTCAGTTCTAGTTCAATTCTACTTCACTTCTAGTAAAGATTCTAGTTCAGCTCTAGTTCGGATTTTAGTTCTGATTCTAGTTCAGATTTCAGTTCAGTTTCTAGTTCAGTTCTAGTTCAGATTCCAGTTGAACTCTAGTTCAGTTAAAGTTCACTTCTAGTTCAATTCTAATTCATTTCTAGTAAAGATTCTAATTCAGTTTTAGTTCAGTTCTAGTTCACTTGAAGTTTAGTTCTTGCTCTATTTTGGTTTATTTCTACTTTCTACTTTAATAAAGATTTCCAAAAATTTAATTAATATTTTCATTAACAATATTCAATAATGATTTTTTTTTCATTATATAAATTTTATTATTATATTCAATTGGTATTTAGTTGGCACCACATTAACAGGACTTTAAAAGCGCTTTCGAATTAAAACATCAAGAACATAATTGTAACGATGTGGCAACAAGAGTATACAAACATGCAAACAGACACATGAACTGAACCCAAAAGACTTAACTTATCGCACAATTATTGATTGACCCATTAAGTACACAACATCAAATTACATACATATAGTAAATATAATGTGCAATTTTCGTTAAGACCAGCAAACATTTACAAGTGAAAAATAAATTGTTAATATAATTTAGTAATTGGAATTATAGAAATTCTTTTCTATAATGAAAATTTATTTTGAGAAAAATAAAATTAAATTTATGCAAATTATTTGTTTGCTGGGTAAACACAAGTGTAAATAATTGTTATTATTGTGTATGAGTGTATGCATGTGTTTTGTGCTATAAAAATCTTTGGGGGATTAATGAAATTGTATTTTGTGTGTGTATGTGTGTGTGTTTTGTGTGTAACTGGGTGTTTGGTTTTCTGCTATAAAAGTGTAAATCTTTATGATGATTTTATTAATAAAATTAAATGGACATGCATTAACATGTTTGCGCAAAAATAAATTAAAATTGATTGAATATCAATTATAAATTAATTGAATTTATTTAATGTTTTATATGTAATAAAAACACACATACACACATAGACATACACCCAATAACTAAAGTTTATAGAATTATTTACAAACACATGAGCATTTACAGTTATAGGAACTATTGCCAGATTTGACGATCTTTACGATTTTGAGTCCAAAATAACCTTCTGATGATTTATGCACCAAATTTGTGTATTTGTATTTGTACAAAATGAACTGTCATGTAGAGTCGGAATGATCCCGTTGGAATTTTTTGTTAAAATGTTAAAATTCAATCTTTTTTGGAAAAACAACTATATTTATTAATAATAATTGTTTATGTTGACAATTTTTTAAAAATTTTTGAAAAGTAAATTTGATGATTTTCCCTTCAAATTTAATGACTTTTGAGCAAATTTATCTGGCAACGATGGTTAGGTCATGTTTTGGTTTTTTTGCCTAAAATTGCTGCTTTTTCATTCTTATATTTTGCGTTTTTTCCCCTCCATTGTGGTTTGCAATTGTTTTTTTTTGTTTGTGTATTTAATATAACAAAAATAAATTTTAAAAAGGATTATAATCATTAAAGTAGATTTTAATTAAAAATCTACATCAGCAACAGTTACAGTATACAAATACACACAGGCACATAGGCACACACACATACATCCGCAAGTATAAAAATTCAATAAAAAGTTAATATTTTATATAAATTTTCTCAGTTTTTTTTTACAACAAAATTAAATCATTTTTAATGAAAACAAATTGATGTCAAAGTGTAAATATACTGAGGTTTGTTTGTGGGTGTTATACCTTACACCATGTTTGTAACATACAGACAAAATGGTGTAACACCTATGTTAAATATACCGTTAGACTTAGAATAACTTTCTTGGTCAATCTAACGATGTTCGTCCCTCCGTCCTTCCGTTTGTTTGTCCATCCGGCTGGCTGGACTGTAATGTAAACTTTGTGAAACAGAAGAAATGTGATACATATTATTTTTGGCTAATGACGTAACGTATTTAAATTGGTCATGTTCGGTTCAATATATCAAGTGCTTCCCATACAAATGTCCTATCGGAATAATGTTTTAAGCTCATAAAGGTTCTAAATATAAAGCGTTTTTACCGAACTTTGCAAAAATATTTCTTATGATCTTTTAAATCGATGCGCTTAGGGTTGGTCCACTGCTTCTCATAGGTGTCGTATAAGCCCCTTTCCAAATATCTCTTTAACTGGGTCAAACTAAGAAAAATTTAAAGAAAAATCCATGTGCAAAATCATACTGGGGTCGGTCCATAATTTCTTGTAGTCACCATAAAAATTCATTTTAAATGAATTAAATTTTCACAAATGTTAGTGTGACAACAGCGAACTGCATTATTTCTTATTGTGATATAGGGTGTATATATAGTCGGACTTGACTAACTGTAACATTCACATGAGTTTGTTTTGCTCATCTATGACTCACTCATTAATGAATTGATCGTTATTTAAAAAAGGGGGATTAAGCGATTTATATATAAAAATAAAATACTGTAATAATACCCAAATTTGTATTATTTTATAGAAATGAATCAAAATTCAAGATTATAATTAAATTGTGGGTTTTATAATGTGAAATAATTGATTTTGATTTAAAAATTTACACAAATTCTTAACATCTTTTTATAATATATTTTTTTCCTTTCAGGTAAGATGATGGAAAATTATTAAAGATTTTGGTATGTACAAAACTGCTCCAATTGCTCTATTCTATTTTTACCAGGGGATAATGCAAATCGATTTCAGGACTATAGCATGTCGCTCTAGCAGCATTACCTAAAGACTAATATTTACCTTGTATGAAGAGTACACCTACACGTGCTTTCCACCAAATAACTTCAATCAAAAATTTAAAGGGACAAAATTTCAAAACTCTCGCCTTAAAGGCTTTCTTGATGTTATCACTTTAGTCCTGTCTTAACAACGATATGAGTAAAATTTCATTCACTCAACAGTCGGTTTGCATTATGGGTTTATGCTGATTTTTCTAGCACCCACAAACAAAATTCTACACACCTTTAAATGAACCGATTGTTTCGTAATCACTACCTTTTTTTAACCCATGAAAACTGCTGCATAGTACATCAAGTCCTCATTTATTTGATCTACTGGAATGGAGTTTTAATTTAATAAGAGTCATTAACTCTGTGAATCATTTCAAAATGTAAATTACAAATGGGTCCATAATTTATTATAGGCCAGATATAAACGATATTTTCAGAATTCTCTTGAAAATGTGTTGGAATAAATATTATCTTGTTTGAAATTCGTATTTGATAACGTTTTAAATTATTTGTAGCGCTCATATGTACTCTCCGATAATAAAGTACTTTTAGGCTCACATTCCAGGGGGTTCGAAATATATTGAAAATTTTAATTGAAAGGCCTATAAGTTTTGATTTCAATAAGATTTTTTAAAATGTTTTCTTTACAAACTTTTGTAGTATAAAAACTTTGATAAGATCTGGCAAAAAATAAAATTAAAAATTTTCAGGTCCAAATATCTCGGAAACTATAAAAGATAACCAATGACAATGTTTTTGTAAGTCAGCACTAGCGAAATTCACTCATATGATAAAAAAAATTTAGTTTTAAATATTTCTAGGTCTCGAGGTATCCAATTTAAGGATCCTATGGCTAACACACGTTAGACAAAGCTTAAAACCCATCTACACCTCTGTTATCACTTTGTGAAATTTTTTTGTAATCGGTTTTGACACGCTGAAGGTAAAAATTTATTTTTATGATAGACTCGAGTCGGGTCCAAATTTTAAAAATGTGATAATTTGCGAAATTTTGAAAAAAAGTTATTTTGCCAAAAAATGTACAGTGAGACAAAAATTCTGTGAGATTCTGAACGCATGTCATATGAACCTGAGGGCAATAGGTGAAACACCGCAACCGCAATATCTATCAGAGTTTCATTAATTAGAAAAAGCCAAATTCAATTGAATTGTAAGTGAAGCTTGGCGATTTTTTTAATGTCGATACCGCAGGAGATTAACTTAAGAGGTCTCTAAGACTCACTAAGAATTTGTGTGAAAATTATTAAGAATTATAACTTTGGAATTAAATCAAAGAATGACTAAAAATTGTGTGACCGCTATTCAGCGGTTTCGATTCCGTTTCTGATCATTTTTGGAACAGCATTTAAGTTAGTGTTCGATTATTCACGTGCTTGAATACAAGTTTGGTTGCTCTGATTTTTGGATACGTCACAACAAACAGTTCATTTAATTTTTTGAGTGTAGTGGCACCAATTTAAGTCTAATCGGATTAATATATGTATTGTAGTTAACCTTTTGTTAATGGCTTCATTTTGATCTTTGATAATTTTTAAATCCGACATCAATTTTTTGGTATTCTGATCTTTTCTCCTAATTTTTAAAACATTAATTGAATTTTATGGCGATTTTAAAGAAAGTTTCAAAAATTTTTTAAGAACAGACTTTGACTGTATTTGCCAAGCCCTCTTTTAATTTTTCAATGTATAATGCCGTCAATTTTAGTCCGATCGGAAGAAGTTTAGTTTTTAATGATTTAAGGACAACAAAATTCAATTCTCTGATGTTTTTTTAAATTTTTAATTAATTTCTAGAATCCACTTCTGGTACTTCAGATTCTTCCCTGCAATGGTGATACCATTTCAATTCATTTAGATAATTCTTTAATTATCCTAACAAGTAATAATTTTAAAAAACTTTCCATTGAAATTATCTCTTGGTGATATATGAGAGTTCTAACTCAGATCCTGATAACTTTGATAAAATTCCTCTGTTCTTCTTCTGTTCTTAATTATTTTTTATTTAAATCTTTATTTTTGTTAACAATTTCAATTTAATTGTTGTTGTTTTTTTTTTATATTCTTTCACAAAATGGTGTCATATTTGACTACCAGCTATTAAAATCGATTCCTTTTTATTTCCTGTTTTTAAAATTGCAAAATTAAAATAAAAAAAAAAAAACTTTTTTATTTTTCTGTTTTAAAATTTAACTATTATGTTGCAATTGTTTGTATGTTGCAATGAAAAACATGATGTTCGTCGTTGTTGTATTTTTTTCTGTTTTATTTTAAATTCATATAATAAAATTGTTAAATATAATTTTTTTCTGTCTTTAAATGCAACGTGTTTTTGCGTATTAAAAATAAAAATAAAATTAAATATTAAATAAATTTTCTTAAATTTAAAATTTATGTTAAACAATGTTCATTCATTTATTCCCGTTATTGTTGCTTTCGCAATAAAACGGATACATTGCAAACTCGAAATGCGATGCATAAAATGCAACAGATGATTTTTCAAGGTGAGAGAGAGAGAGAGAGAGAGAGAGAGAGAGGGAGTTTAAGTTGGAATTAATGAATTGAATTTAATGCTCTTCAATTCTGTTTTCACAAGAGCCCAATATTTCACCACTGGCCTTAGCTCTGGGTAATTTGGAGAATTTGCCTTTATAGGTACAAATACTATATTATTGTTCTTGTACCACTCAAGGACTTGCTTGTATAAGTGGCAAAATGTCAAGTCAGTCCAAAAATAAGTGGACATTTTATGAAGTCTTTTGAATGCAAGCACTTTTGTTAAATATTACCTTCAGGTAAATATCGGTTTTAGACCTCTGGTGTTACAAATGAATGTCTTCTTTTGCCTCAACTCTTGCCATACCAAGTACTTGTTGGGATATTTTGACTGCTTTAGGACCCTAAACTTCTTTCGACATTCCCTCGAGCATCAGCAACATATAATTTTTGACCAGGAAGTTACCACAAAATCGGCCAGAACATGTATTTCAACATCCATTATTCAGCAAAATTACTTTTTTTAAGACTTGACTAAAATTTACGTGCTCAGTTTTTGACCTCTCAATTTTAAGCAGCGATTGCTGTCATGAACTCTTTGAGCCCTGTATATTCTTTAACTTTAACTTTTTGTACCGAATATTTCGAGCACTGAGCTAACCGAGCTGCTTTCCTAGCGGAGTTGTTGGAGTTCTTATAAAAACTGCTTTCTAGTTTGTGGTTTTACAAACATCATGTGGATCATTCCATTTACCTGAACAGGGTTTTCTTTAGACGGACCAGTTCACCCAATACTGTTCAATAACATTGAAAACAGTTTGACGGCAGGCCTTTGAATGCTTGGCCAACTTTTTGTAGGTCCAAGATGGATTTTGCTAAAGATATTTAGTTATGGATTTTTTCTCGTCAGTCATTTGAATCACATTTGACATTAAACATAATAACCGACATGTTTTACAAAGGTAGCGTGACATACAAAAAATATATATTAAGAATACTATATTCGACTATGCCGAATCTTCAACACCCTCCACCACAAATTCGTGCGAAGAAAATTCGTTATGTTTAACAAACACACATACACTTGCAAATGTATATAATATAAAAAAGGAAAACTTAATGAGTCATAAAATTAGTTATATTTTTGGATATATCTTTTTCGTACTGAACCGATTTTTCATAATTTATGAAATGGTGATGAAGTTCACATAATTTAAAATTATTTTTATATTTATTTATCGGTTTATATAATTAACAGTTTTGTGAAAGTTCTTCGCTTAAATTTAAAGGTTGTTTCAGATATCGGTCTTTATCTTTTAATAAACTATTAAGATTTTTCTGGTTTTAAACAGGAAACTTCTCAGGCCAAAATTTATAGAACAGACACGCAGACAAACAGACATGTTTAAATCGAATCAGATTTTTAATTAATGGTGGAATATATATACATTATAGTGGCTGAGATGATTCCATTTGAGAGTTTCAAATGAAATGACAAAGTTGATATAAGAAGGAGGGAGGTATTGAAGGTTATAAAAATAGTTTTGTTAGAAGTTCTAATGAAAAAGCTTTTAATAGTTTTTCTATCTCAGTCCTTAAAATTATTTTTCTTTAGAAAATTTTATAAAAATTATTTTATAAAAAAGATTAATTATTTTAAAAAAATTGAATTTTAAAATTTTTCGAAATTCGAATTTTTATGGTTTTTTTTTTCAATAAAATTGTTAAGAATTGTGGTGATTTAAAGACGTCGGATTTAGAATATCGAATTATAATTTAATATTTTATTTTCCTTTTTATCTCTCAAAATGTTTCCTTTTTCAATTTTAAAAATATTGAAATTATTTTATTCAGCTTGAAAAAAATATATTCAAAATCCTTAAGTATCCGCTTCAGCCGCTTATTTAGTATTCAGTGTTTGGTTTTTTTCACTATTTTTTGATTTTTATTCAACACTACAAAATTAAACTATATAACTTTATATTACGAATTTTATTCATTGTTTTTTTTATTCGTTTTCGTTTTTTCTTTTTTGTTTTCGGTTACATTTCAACTTCATTTACTTTGGTACACAATTCCATTTCATTCCATTCTAAAAGGGTTGAATTTACATACAAATGTAAATTCATATATGAAAAATATAGAAAAAAATATAAAAATATATTTTTATATTTTATTTTATTTTTGTTTTATTTTTAAATATTGATATAAAAGTTGTTTTTATTTTATTTGATAAATTAAAGCTTTTTTCCTCTTATTCCGCATTTTTATACTCTACACCACCGTTGTTGGTGTAGTTGGGGTACGATGCGTTTGTGCTAAGGTTTGTGACATGCAGGAGAGAAGTGTGTTATAGCCAACTTTAAGTATAACGTTCAATTCAGAATCACTATCTGAGTCGATTTAACTATGATCGTACGTCCGCCTGGCTGATCATGTAAATGTTGTGAACAGTCAAAAGGTCGCAATTTTTTAGATTTGATGAAATTATTTTTATTATTATTGTGGGCTAAAGACGAAGCCTTTTTGAAATTGGCCATGTTCGGTCCAATATTTCAGGTACCTCCCATATAAATGTTTTTCTCGGAATGGGGTTTTTAGGTCATAAAACTACTTAATATAAAGAGATTTTAAGAAAAATTGGCAAAAGTAACTTTTGTATTATTCTTGTGCCACAATTTGCGAGGGTCCCTTAAAATCCATCTAAACATAAAGATAAACATAAGCAAAAATTTATGTGCAAAATAATACGAGGTTCGGTTCATAATTTCTTGTAGCTTCTATGTAACGCCCCAGAAAAATTCATTATAAAACGCATAAATTTCACTTAAATATTAGAGTCCCAATAATGAAGTGTACAGTTCATATTCAGGAAATTAAAAAATTAAATTATACGAGGGTCATTCATTAATTTTTTGTAAATACCATTTTTAACCAACAATGTGATTTAGGGTATCAGATAGTCGGGCTTGACTGACTATACATTCTTACTTGTTCATTATTGACTTACGGAAATATTTGCAATATTTTTCGAAATTGTCAATGAAAACGATTTTAAAAGGAACTATAGCGAAAAGAACTGTAATAATAGTTAATTCGGGATACGAAATCTAAAACTAACTGTAGGGTATTTCGCTCACTCTCTCCTTTTTCTCTTTCTGTGCAAAACAAAACATCATTTGAATACTTAATGAATATTCTTCAATAAATGCTCATTCCAATTTCGAACACATACTCATATGCACACACATATATATGTATACCAGGAAAAATATTATATTTTATTTCAGCTGCATTTAAAATTGGAAATTGACATGAATATACCCGCAGCAAACATGCAAAGAGAGAGAAAAAACTAAATAAAACATAAAAAATTGCAAATATAAAAAGACAATATAAATATATGTGTATGTATGTATATATGTATGTATGTATGTATGTATGTATGTATGTATGTATGTATGTATGTATGTATGTATGTATGTATGTACATATCTACAGCATAAATGTTGCAATTTTAACACAGTGACACACATGTTTCATCAGCAACAAATTTTATGTTGTTCCACACACCACTATCAGATCACACGCACACACTCACACACACAAACACGTTTACGACATAAATAGCTTCCCAATAGTGACAGACAGAGATAGAGCGAATAATATGAAAAGGAAACAGTATCAGCAACAGAAAATTACAATTGTATGCAACCAACTGATACCACGGAAGTTTGTGGATTTAACTATGGCAGCAACATCCATCCACTCATACGAAGTGTTGAAATGTTACAGAATGGGAAAATGCATGGAAAAGAAATTAAGAAATCTGTAGGAAAAGTTTATTAAAAAAACTGCAATTTTTTAATAAGTTGTAATCAATGGATGTACGTTTTTTATCTATTTTGATGAAATTGTTTGATAGTATTCATTTTCTTTTGGTATAACTCTTTTTATCGGTAATTTATGTATAGAATTGGTATTAGATTTCACAACAAAAGATAGGCCGACACTACAAAAATGGAGCTAGAACTCAACTAAAACCTGGACTAAAATCTAAACGAGAATGTGAATTAGATACTGAACAAGAATTTGAATTAGAATCTGAATTGGAATCTGAACTAGAATCTAAACTAGAATCTGGACTAGAATCTGGACTAGGATCTGAACAAGAATCTGAACTAGTATCTGGACTGGAATCTGAACGAGAATCTGAATTAGAATCTGAATTGGAATCTGAACTAGAATCTAAACTAGAATCTAAAATAGAATCTGGACTAGAATCTGATTCACATTCTCTAGAATCTAAAATAGAATCTGGACTAGAATCTGAACAAGAATCTGAACTAGAATCTAAAATAGAATCTGGACTAGAATCTGATTCACATTCTCTAGAATCTAAAATAGAATCAGGACTAGAATCTGAACAAGAATCTGAACTAGTATCTGGACTGGAATCTGAACGAGAATCTGAATTAGAATCTGAATTGGAATCTGAACTAGAATCTAAAATAGAATCTGGACTAGAATCTGATTCACATTCTCTAGAATCTAAACTAGAATCTAAAATAGAATCTGGACTAGAATCTGATTCACATTCTCTAGAATCAAAACTAGAATCTAAAATAGAATCTGGACTAGAATCTAAACTAAAATCTGAACTAGTATCTGGACTGGAATCTGAACAAGAATCTGAATTAGAATCTGAATTGGAATCTGAACTAGAATCTAAAATAGAATCTGAATTGGGATCTGAACTAAAATCTAGACTAGAATCTGAATGAAAATATGAATCAGAATCTGACCCAGAATCCGAACGAGAATCTGAACTAGAACCTGAACTAGAACTTGAACTAGAATCTGAACGAGAATATAAACTAGATTCTAAACTAGAAACGGAACCTGAACTAAAATCAGAGCTAGTTACGTAATTCGAAACAGAGCTGGAAGTAGGACTTAAATCAGTTTTAGTGATTAAGTCCGCTTTTGCTTATGGTACTCACATTGATTTTAGTTCTACTTAGAGCAGAACCAGAATTAAGAGGAAAGCCAGAAACTAATCACGAAACCGAACTAGAAATTAAATAAGAAACTGAACTGGAAGCGGATCTGGAAACAGAACTGGAAAGAAAACTAGAAACTGTACTAGAAACAAAAAGGGAAGAGCTGGTTACAGAACCACAAACAAACGGAACTAGGAAAGCTAATAACAAAACTACAGGTAAAACAAGAAAGTGATTCAGAAAATTTTCTTAATGCTGAACTGAATGATGGACTTAAACAGATTAAATAATTGAACTAAATGCTGAAAGAGAAGGGGAGAATTATTGCAAAATGAATGGGTAATTGAACTTATATATTAGAGAACACATGAATCTGGAATCGGTGGAGGATATTTATGGAACAGAACTGAAAACTTAACAACACAAAAAAAATCAATATAAAATTAATTAAAATAGAAATAATTTTACTTTATTTCAGTTATGAATTTGCTTCATAGATAAAAAAATGTTAATTTAACATTGTTTCACAGAAATTATAGTTTCTTGAGAATATTTTTGAAATAATACAACTTGATATTTTACAACTTAAAAGTAATTTTTAAAATTTATCGCTGTATAATTCCATGTACTAATATCGAAGGATTTTAATATGTGAAATATTATTTCACGATAAACGTAAAAACTTTCAATTTAAACTCAATGAAAAAAATATTTACTCAATCTCAAATCAACTATTTTCAAAGTTGATTTTGCTTCATTATATTTCTTCGCCGTGTAGGAAATTATTTAGAAACTCTGCTAAGAACTTAACTGAATAAAAAAATTAAATAAAAATTTAATTTATAAAAAAAAAGAATTAAAAATTTCAGTATAGTGAATCTCAAATTAAACTGCTTAAAGATATAAAAGACTGAACTCGGAAGTTATTTAGAGACTAAAACTGAAAGAAAAATAAAACTAGAAATTTATCAGACGAAGAGGTTTTCATATCTATATAACTTTTACCTTAAATATATGGATCTGACTTCCCCAATATTTATAGTTAAAACACTTGACCATTCATTATTCATATCACCTCCAAAAGAGTTGAAAAAAACAAAAACCACACACAACATGTGTTTTACACTTGTAAATGTGGTTAAAGAACATTTAGTTCATGCAACAAAATATAAATAAGAACTTTAGATAAATTTTCAAAAAAAAAATCTAAACATTCTAAATTCCACTTCCACCTCTTCCACAAATGCATTCAACATATATGAGCTTTCGAATGTTGCACACACACTCATAAATGAATTATGGAAAAAAATTTTTTAATTGCAATTTTCTCTTTGTATTTTCTATCTTTTGTGTGTGTGTGTATGTGTGTGTCTGTATGATGTATCAATCCAAAAGACAATTAAAAAGAAAAGAACTCTGACCATTTAATTTAATTAGGTTAATTTACAACAATAGCAACAGTAACAACAACAACAACTAAAATAAAAAAATACTTACAATGTAAGACAATATTATTGTTGTTGTTGCATATGGTTATAGAACAAAATTTCAATTAAATTATTTTAAAATTTTATGTCATAAAGATAAATTTCTCAAATAGAAATTAATTGAAAAAGGAAACATTTGCTTTGTGATATAAACGCCACTTAACACTTTGCACCTCTTGAGATGCAACATATTCATTCATACATGTCTATTGTCTATTTGCAACACAGAATGAGTTGAACAATTGTAAAGTGCAGTTGGTTGCAATATTTTATAAATAAACAGAGAATTAAAGGTATGAAAACTTGAATTGAGAGTAGAGAAACATTTTCTTGTGAATCAAGGATAATTAAGAGGGAATTTTTGTGGTAGAAAAAAATGCTTGAAATTTTATATTTTGTTAATTTTTGGTAACTAAGGAGTGAGAGCGAAAATTCTAAATATACATGTATGTTAATAAGAACAGTAAAGTAAAGTTTAATGTTTTATCACTTGTGATAAAATTTGGAAACTTTCGGAAATCCTTCCATTAACGTTTTTGTTGTACTTTCTGTCACTTTTCTCGAACAGGCAGTCCACCTCCGTTAAAAATCTACCACACTTTTGAACACCTTTTTTATGTTCTTAATATACATGATATTAAGAGTTGTTGAAAGTTCTTCCATATTTTTGGCTTTATAAACATCATTCTTTCTACATGAACCAGTTTTTCTATAATTGGAAAAGTTTTCCCGGTACTGTTTAATAACATTGAAAATAGCCTGAGGACAGACATTTGAATATTTGGTGAACTTTTTGTGGAACGAAGTTGGGTTTTATTAAAAATAGTTAATAATTTTAGTACTTCGAAAGGTCAATTAGTACTTGGGTATGAAGTTTTAATGAAAACGTGTGTTAAGAATTTCTTAATTTCACTCCTAACATTTTTATTATCCTTGTATTATATATTTGAAGAAAAGATTTTATATTTCTTTGTAGTATGATTTCATACTTTTAAAACTCTGACTTTAAGTTTTTTCACTTTTAGCAAAGGAGTGTGTTAATTAGGGTGAAGTGTTTTTTTTAAATGTTGCTGTTATTTCGGCAATTTATTTAAATTTTTTTTATTCATATATGAACGTGAGTTTAACTTGATTTAAGTGAAATTTATTTCATACACTAGGGCTTATTCCTATAAACACACATGACTTTTTAAAGAACTATGAAGAAATTAAACATAAAATTCAATCGAAGAAACTTTTCACATCCGAATAACATCAGTATGGGTTAGGACGTCTAAATGATGTAAATTCCCTTTTCCACTCCTCTGGCCATTTCATGTATTTTTGTGCGAATTTCAGACAATTTTCTTTAGGTAATTTTTTGAATTTCCATTTTATGTTTTATCTCTTCGAAAAGTGTGAGCAATGTGTTTGGTAGTCACTGAAAGATTTCTTTTTATTTGTAGAACTCCAATTTGTTGCGGTTTAATTTTGTTTTTTCTTTGGCAGATAATTTTGTTTTTCTTTAAAGAAATAAAGAAAAATTTATGTTAAAATAGTACCGCTAAGTTGTCTCTCATTGAAAAAACAAAGAAAAGTTAAATGCGTTTATAGAAATATGCATTAGTGCTTATTAAAATTGAAAATTTTATCGACTTTTATTAAGTTTTAAAATCTAAAATGAATATTTTTTTGTATAAAATTCATATGACAAATTATTTGATTAAATAAAGCGTATGAGGGATATTTATTATATTAAGTATACGCACAAGTTAAAACATCCATTCCACAGTAGGAAAGAAAGGATGTTCTTAAAATAATTTTACAATTTTCGATTGGATAAATCGATTTGTCTGAAACTTGATACGATGAGAGCAGAGAAGTTTTCGATTATAATTTTGTGAGTTCGGTTCTCATAGGGACTTCATGGATGGAGTTTTGGAAATGTAAATGTGAAAATGTAAGAAAACATCCCAAAATTGAACTTTTTTTATTGTGGTCTACTGAGTCCACATTTAATGGAGGTCTGGAATAATCCATTATCGCTTGATTATTATATGATATTGGAGTTTTCAAATCTGTATGTTAGATGAAGATTACACCTTTGGGATTTGAGGACACATTGAATTAATTAAGAATTTATTTCCATGAAATAAGAGTAATAAAAATAAGAACGTGACGTTTAATCAAACGTTTCAGCAAAATATAAATGATTTGAAGAAAAATTGTATTTTAGATGAATTTGAGTCATCACTTATTTCCGCAAAAAAAATGTGAAAAAGATCGGTAAAATGCTTTGGGATTCATATTAAAAAAATCTGACTAAAGATCTTGCAACAAAATTTGTAGGTTGAAAATTTAAGTGCAAATAACTCAATAAATATAAAACATTCATATTAAAGCATGAATTTTTCTTTTAAAAATATGAAAGGAGGAAACTTTTGTCGATTTAATTTGTGGCCGGTCATTAACTACGCCCCTGACTTGATAAGGCTTCATACTCCAATTCGACACAATCATTTCTAAAAAATCTATTCGATCACACTGTAAATCATCATGC
This sequence comes from Cochliomyia hominivorax, assembly GCA_004302925.2. NCBI lineage: Eukaryota > Metazoa > Arthropoda > Insecta > Diptera > Calliphoridae > Cochliomyia > Cochliomyia hominivorax. The sequence continues at coordinate 75,348,100 of PYHX02000467.1, forward strand.
TTAAGAACTGAAAATATAACTTATAACTCAGATGCTAATTTCAATATACACTGATGTATATTCCTATAAACGCACACTTTTTTAAGAATTAGAAAATTTTAACCACAAAATATTTAGAGGGGAAAATATTTTTACTAAATCACTTTAAGACTTCAATAAAAATGTTGTTTTTTATACCCTCCACCACCTTTAGTGGTGATGATTTTGTCATTCCTTGTGTAACACCAAGAATGAATATCCAAAAACCCAAATATAGTGTATTCATGAAATAAATTAAAATCTGAATCGATTTAGATGTTCGTCTATCTGTTGGAGACATTCCCATGCCTTGAATAATAGTCGGAATTTAATGGAACTTTGCTGTTGTCCTAAGCTAACTATATCGGTCTATTAGTAAAAAAAGTTTATACTGATATCTGAAATTTCAAAGAAGTTGTCTTCTAAATTGTTCACAAAAATATAAAATTTTTATACTCCCCATAATTAGTTTGTTATATATGTCGCAATTTGCTGACAATTAGTACATATATTTATTTTGATGCACAAAATAAACCCAACAATACCAGATTATTGAGCTCCCATATAAGGCACTTTCATTTAAATGTCCCTTTCATATTATTTCATTCATGATTATTAAAAGCTGCAGACTTGTCCTTCCCTATGGCTGACTGTCTGCCATTGTAATGTTGTAAAAGAAATGAAGTTTGCAGTTTTAAAGATTTTAAATCTGTACCGCCCTAATAACTCTGGTCCCACAATTGTATGAATGAATTTCAAAAAATAATTTTAAAACATTTGTACTCAAACACTTACAGACATTTAAACAAACATATGTAACATGGCTATTAAAATTGTTATTGTTATTATTGTTATTGTTTTTATTTATTTATTAATTTTTTGTTTAATAACGTATTTAATAATTTTAATTACAGACAATGTGTTATTAATGTTTATTTACCAGAAGGAGTGAGATGGAAAAAAATTTGAGAGAAAACAAATTTAATAATTTGGAATTACACAACCTGAGAATTCAATATGTAATTGATGGACAAATTACAGAAATAAATATAGAATCGATAGGAGAAGAAGAGTTGGTTAAGACCGACAAGAACAATTATGGACAGACCCTTAATCAAGTTGATTTTTTCTTTGTTTTAAGCTGGTTTATGTCATATTTATTTAAAATATATCAAACTCACATAAATGTGGGATCTATGCCATTTGAGGGGTTTATTAGAATTTCAAAAAAGGAAATTATGGAAATTACCATAAGTGGTGCAGAAGGTATATTAACTTTGTCATTCCGTATGCAACACTTAGAAGGAATTCTCTTAGACCTCATAAAGATATAATATATTCTTGCATCAAAGCTAAATCGAATTAGCTGTGGCCCTCTGACGTCAATGAAACTTGGCCATATTCTTTGCTGTTATCTTAAGCAGAATTCTATTTGAAACCAGCTAAGTCGGTCTAATAGCAAAAAGTTATATACCGGTATCTGAGGGCATGTAAAAATTCTGATTTTTTTTTTTTTTTTTTACAAAAAGATTTAAAACAAAACATACTGTAACATGTACTTCATCATTGTACAAAATCGTGGGGAAAAAAAAAAAATTTTGTAGATTAAAATATGCAAAATTTGTATCATGTAATATTAAACCCAAACAAACAAGATTAAGTGCTGGGCCTTAAATTGACCTGGCTCCCATAGAACGTCTCTTCTCGGAATAATGATTTGAAGCTTATAAAATTGCTAAATATAAATCAATTCTATTAAAATTCGGAGCAATGTTTTTTAACGGTCTTAAATGTATTTTATTAATTTGATCAATATCGTTCCATAGTATGCTAAAGCACCCATGTAAGCCCTGACCAGAAAACTGAGCCCATAACACTCCTAAGTATAAATAAATTTTGTTAAAATAATTGCTTCCCTCCTATATTGAATATACGTTCATAATTTTCTTTAGCTCTCTAATGTGGCCAAATCCGGGAAAGCAATTTAAACACTCATGAATGAAAAAGTCTCCTAAAAGATCGTCATGACTATTTATCTATCCTGAATATGAATCTCGGTTCATAAATTGCTATAGTATTATATAAAGCCAGTTCCTTTAGAACAGATTTCAGCTATAAAACTCTTAGACCATTTGAAATTCGGCACATTTTTATTCATTCTACGAATATCGGCAGATATTTTGTAAATATCGAGTCATATTTGATTCTTGTATAAACTCATAAATATATGAAAAATATTTAGATGTCTGAATTTCGATGAACTTGGTTCATGTTTAATAACTTTTTAGCCAAGAATCTTATTCCGTGAAGTGGAGTTATAAAATTGTAGGTTGGGTTACTATGATTCTTAAAAAAGCTCACAGCTGTCAAATAGAGTGGGAATGATCCCGTTTTGACATGACTATACAACACTTTAGGCAATAAGTTCCAACTGAGGGGAAGTACTAAATTCATCCCGTCTCTGTAAGGTGTCTTAGTAGGTCGTTAAGTTTGATCTGTAATATTTGACAAAGAGTATTGTATGTTGATGCCCGGAAAGGAGGAAATGATAGCAGTTGTGACAATGTTCATTAAAGGGTAAACCAAGTCTAATTGCATGACTTTCTAACACACAGTGGACCGCAATCAATGAGAGCAGAAGTTGTGAAGAATGCTCCAAGTTGAAAAGTAGGTCATATCTCCTTGGCTTTTAAAACCTTATTGTGAACCAGATCAACAAAATAATCAAAAAATTATATTTTTTAAAATAACAAATTTTGAAAAATTATAAAAATTCTCCAGAAAAATAATTAAGAGTTTTTCATTCTCTCTCTTCTTATAATTATTTTAAAGAGTCTTTTAAGTTAAACGAGATGGAGGAAGAGTTGTTAGCAAATGTTTACTTTTATAGTAAAATTTCTATTTGATTTTTTACTTAAATTATATGAATGAATGAATAGTTGTAGTTATACCCTACACCACCGTAGGTGTTTGGAGTATTATGTGTTTGTGCTGATGTTTGTTAACAGCAGAAAAATGGTGTTACACCCCCTTTAAGTATATTGTTCGAATCAGAATCACTTTCTGAGTCGACTTAACGATGTCACTCCATTGTAAAACAGTCTACAGATCGCAATTTTTTAAATATTTCGATTATTTTTCTGGCCACAGAACGAAGACTATTGAAATTGGCCATGTTCGATACAAACTTTCAGGTACCTCTCATACAAATGTTTTTCCCCGAAATGAGAAAAACATGTCCTAAGAAAGCCGTTTAAACGAAATTTGGTACAAGTAATTCTATAATATTCTAAAACGATGTGCAAAATATGCGAGGATCGGATCATTATTTCTCATAGATCCCATACAAACTCCTTTCCAAATATCACTTTTAAGGGCAAAAATCTCACGTTGATTTTGTAATAATAATTCGTGAAATTAAGATAAATATGAGCAAACATTTATGTGCAAAATTAAACGAGGGTCGGTTGGTTCATAGCCCCCATATAACCCAAGAATATTCATAATAAAATGCATAGATTTAGCATAAATATTAGTGTTTCAATAAGAATTAGTCAGAAAATCAAAGATTTCGAGGTCGTTAATTAATTTTTAGTAACTACCATAACCGACGATGTGTTGTAGGGTTTTCAATAGTCGGGCTTGACACTGTACATTCTTACTATGTTTTGTTTGCTGTTTAAATAACTATGAGTAAAGTTAGTATGTTGTATGTATGTATGTATGTATGTATGTATGTATGTATGTATGTATGTATGTATGTATGCATGTATCGTATGTTCGATTGTTTTTAACATTTAAACTATTTTTTTTTGTTTGTATTTTTACAATTTTCTGTTAACATTTCTTCATTCATGTTTTTCCTTTTTAACTCATTCATTCATTCATTCATTCATGTATTTAAATGTTTCTTTGTTTTGTTATTGTTGTTAACATTTTTATTTTATGTTTTTTTCAGTATTATTATTCTCTTTTTTTGTTATAATGACACATCAGGCGTAAATAATTACAACAATTATTGTTATTTTTATGTTTGCATGTATGTATTTTATCTTTTATATTTATTTAACGTTTTGTATTCACATTTTTTTAATTCACACAATTATAAAAGGATGTTAAAAAAAA